>JBAMJV010011046.1:0-189312 GCA_037951105.1 Echinarachnius parma | reverse complement strand
GAGTCGAATAAAACTACATGTACATACCCTCCGACATCCTTGCGTTAATCCATACTGAGGACTCTGGATCAGACAATCATCTCTTCTTCATTCTCCTACGACCTGAAAATAAAGGGAATCCTCAAATGAGAAAATGTTATAATACCTCTGGTGCTAGGGTCTCGTAGATTAAAAAAAGGTTTACAGGAACGTAATCACAAAATCTTCTCTCAGACATCACAAAGAAAAAGAAATCACCAATTAGGACCATCTGTATATAGAATCATTTTCATCATCGTCGTCATCATCATCATCATCTATCATCAAAGCAACAAAATATAAATTTACCAACCTGATGGTAAAGAGAGAGCCTTCTTCATAAGCCCACGAGCTGGGGATGTCGACGACTCCCAACTCGCCAGGAGTGCGATCGCCTCTTGGGGGACACAGGGGGCAGCTCAGGTGATGTCGGAGGGATGACATCGATGTCGTCTGACCAGGGGCACCTTGTCGGCGAGACTAGAGTTTACCCTTTCTTGCCACAGGGGGAGACCTGGAATACAGAGGTGTACAAAATTGTTTTTAATAGAAGGTACATATTCTAAAAACACTTTGTGTTTCATTGTCAATCTCTGCAAGCATTCATTTTGAAACAGAATAGCTGAGAAAGTTTGATACTAATCAGAGTAATATTTTATATTTGAACTATAGTTCCTCCTCTCACCTTTCCCTCTGCCTGTGTCAGTTGCCTGACTGGTGACTCTCGTCCGCTGGCGCTGTTTGTCGTTCCCATCGTCCCTAGCGCCGACGTGGGCCGCTTCTTCCTGGCCGACGGAATGGTCTCGATCTCTGCACAACTTTGGGTGTTTCATCCCTGAAAAGTAGTAGTAGTAATATAACTAACTATAATGTTGATAGTGATATTAATAATTTAATGATATTGATAATTATATATGATAATAAAATAATATAATAATAATAATAATAATAATAATAATTATAATAATAATAATTAATAATAATAATAATAATAATAATAATAATAATAATATATAATAATAATAATAACTAATAATAATAACTATAATAATAATAATAATAATAATAATAATAATAATACTAATAATAATAGATAATAATAATATTAATAATAAATAATAATAATAATAATAATAACAATATCAATAATAATACTACAACTAATACTAATAAAACAATAGTAATAACAATAATCAGAATAACAATAATAAAAATAATGATATTGATAATAGTAACTTCATATATATAGCCATTGAATTACATATTGACCTGTTTTTTAATGAAAATGTGGAAAGAGATTCAATCTATTTGATTCATTAACTCACTTTGATGCTCAGTGATTTATTAGGTTTCATTACCCGGACCACCAACTAACTTCTTTCCAGGGATAAATACACTAGTTCTACAAGGGGATGTTTGTCTCTTTTTAAAGTGTATCATGATACAGTTTCACACTAATAATTTATAGTTCCTAAGAAAAGGGACATGGCTCGGTCATTCAAATTAATGGTAGAATGAAGTATCATCGAAATAAAAATTTTTTATTCAAGATTTTATGGTATGTAATAAAACAAAGTAATGTACATTGTGCCTTTGAACTGGAGACACAAGGAGATATTGTACATGTAGACTTAATGAAATCAGGAATATGTACATGTACATGTAGTGAACAGGCCTCATCACTATTGTTATACTCGTGCAACATTATCTCCTTCAAATTGTGATCTACAAAGGTAAGCTAATTTGATGGTGCCTACAGATGTTGAAATTTCAGCTTCACAAACGAGGCAGAAATTGTCATTTTTCGACTTCACACAATAACCAAAATAGCAATTAAAGTGAGATTTTCAAACAACCCTGGCATCGAGTATTGTGCATCAGACCCATCGCTTGATCTTTGCACAGCAAAGGCTTGAGCGGAGAAGCTTCAAAACTGTAATCATAGCGAGGCTATATGCATCTCATGAAGAATAAGTAAAGATACACGCCAAAGAAAGAACGCAAGCATAACAACAAAGAGAAGGGGGGACTTATTCCTTCTTTGTTATGTGAACTCTTTCAAGAGAGAAAAAAAAAAATCGGAATCGGTCCCTGAATGGAACTGTTTGTCCCCAAACCCTGCTCTATGTACACGTACTAAGAGCTGAAAGGAAAAGAGGTGGAGGGATTACAATGCATGGCTAAATATCGTTGGAGAAAGTTTTTAGGGAAAAGATGAATTGTATGGTCACAACTGGACAAAGTTTAGGGAGGGTTAGAAACATGAAAGGAAATACGAAACTAAGGCGAGAATTACAGTATACATGGCAAATCTCGAGCAGAGAATTTTTAGGTCACAAATTGACAAAGTTTTAGGATGGGTAAGAAAAATGAAAAGAAAGGGAAAAGAAGGGGAGGGATAAACAGAAAATGGCGAAATCTCGATGGAGAGAAAGTTTTTTAGGGAAGAGGTGAATTGAATTGTACGATCACAAATGGACAAAGTTTTAGGGAGGGTAAGAAAAATGAAAAGAAAAGGGAAAACAAGGGCAGAATTACAGTATACATGCAAAATCTTGAGCAGAGAATATACGGTCATATAAAGAAAATGTTTCACGTTATAAGTGAACTGTATGGTCACGCATTGACAAAGTTTTAAGAGTTTTAATATGGAAGAAGCAAATTATAGGTCGCATATATGTAGAGAGTTAAAGTGTAAGAGGTGAATTGTATGGTCACAATTCGACAAAGTTTTTAGGGAGGTGATAAAAACCCTTTGAATGGTCAAAATGGTACTCCAAAACTTAAAATTTTGCTTTACATACCCTCAAGGACTTGAAACGCAACACAAGAAAATAATGTTTTGTTTTAGCAACACTGGAATTCCGTTATTTTTTCCCTTTCATTTAATAAGGTTATTATATATGCAAAGAGCATTCCACACATTTTTATCCTATTGTGCTAAATTCAACAATGTCTACAAGTATGTTCGAACAGTTTTCCCCTTTCAAACAATCAATTGTGCTGGAAATACCACGCATTTCAATCCTTTTATGTTGCAAATATGAAGTGTATGTTCAAGCTCTTGGCAACACAAACTCCAAACACTCAAGAAAAAGCTTACAGACCTATACATGAATATACAGTTTATATACCTGGGAATTTTTCTAGGGTGTTGTAAACCAAAACACATTATTTGAAACAACCTAATTTTTCTTGAAATTGTTCTCTTGCTAAAATATAAACCGGTATGTAATCTGGACATAATCAAAAACCTGGCAACTACAACATGCTATAGAACAGCAAACTTTTCAAATAGGTACATATATTTTCTGAGAAAACTTGTTTGGGTTGGTATGGAGGGCCCCCCCCCCCAACCCCCCCCCCCCCCCCTCCAAGGGGTAGAGAGGAATATACTGCATTAATGAAAGGCCTGCTATTTGTGCATGAGTACATTGTGGGTTGTATAACCTGTAATAGGGGGGGGGGGGGAAATCACCTAATAGTATTGTTGATACATGGGAAACTCTTTTTAATAGAAATAAAGATTTCGGGCCCCTCAGCTATTGACAGCTACAGCGTGTCCCTTCACGAGTGGCTTAGTAACTCATGACTGGCCATGTGACTTCATGGTTTGGTGAACACCACAATAGCCCTCCTGGGATTATGTTTGAAAACTTTTCATCTATTCCCACTTTTATTTAATAAAGGGATCTAGTAGCTTTGTTGACATATATGTAAAAACTGATTCTGCTAAGATCAAAATTTAGGCCCTATATTGACTCTCATATACATGTACATGTATGTAAAAAACTGATATTAAAAAGGGTTGATAAAATGTGTGTTTCTGTGATCCCATAGTGTCTACTGTGTGATAGGTGAAAATGTAATAAGCAAAAGATTCTCAGTGATATTTGCAAACTTCCTTGCCATAACTTTTTACACAGTTGGAGACTTTCAAATCCAAACACTTCAATCATGAAATAATATCTTTATAACGAACAAGATTTTCGAAAAAAATGAATCCTGTTCCATGCTTGTATTGGTATATTACATCAAGATGAAAACTGCTAATAATAGTTGTAAGTAACTTTGGTAGCTTTTTTGACAATGGTACCTAATCCTTTAAGTAGACATAATGGTTTCGGGCGGCACAGCTAATTTTGATGGCTACAGTGTGTCCCATCACGAGGGGCTTATAGTAACTCATGACTGGCCATGTGACTCCACGGTTCGGTGAACGCTTCAGCAAAAGCCCTCCTGGATTTATGTCCGAAAACAATTACATGTACATCAACTCCCACTCATAGTGAAAAAAATCCCACAAAGAAAAGTCAGAATTAATTAATACAGACTTTAAAAAGTTTAAATGTATACACCAGGGCTTGCCCTAAAAAACTTTTTCTGGTGGCCCGTAGCCTATGCATGGCCACATCAGTATGATTTTGGGGTGGCCTAATGGATCTTAGGTGGCCAAAAATTTTGCATCATTTTTAATAATATCACATCTTTATCATGATCATCATATTTGGATTTTTAGTAGATCTTTCGGGCCCCCTACATGTATTTGATGATTCCAGGTATGTAGATCGATCGGCAGCATTTCTCGTGATTTAAGGGTTTTGGGGCTTTTTTGTGTTGTTATAGCCAGCCGGACTAAGGTTTTAGTAACTCATGTCTACCAATGTGACTTTATGGTTAAGTGAACACAATTAACGCTGTGGGTTATGTCTGTAGTATTATATCTTAACCCCGACATGAATAGTGTTTTTTAATAAATTATTATTAAGTTAAATTAAGAAAAGACTGCTGAAAAACTGCTCATACTACTAAATATCACCAATGTGGAAAATGAGGGTCATTTACAGCCTAGCTTTCAATCCTAGCGGGATCTTCGTTTTTATTTTATGTGTTTTCAAGACTGATGGACCCTGTTTATAGCAAAAAGTCAAATAATCTTCAATTGAAAACAGCTCCAAGAATTAGCATAAATTAATTAAAAACTTATTAAAATTGGATTTCAGTGATCCACCAAAATTGTCAGCAATATCATAAGTTAGATTATTGTAGACCTATGCATAATCCCTAGCAATTAACCCTAATTCCTTATAAAAAAGACGTATTCAATTATTTTTTGTTAAAAATCCTCTAGATCATACATGTTACAAATCCTGTAATGGAATCTAATAAAACTACCCATATGTACAATGTAGATGCAATCCCTCCTTAAATTGGATCTGTAATTTAAAGATTTATTCTTCTTTTTTGGTGTCGGCAGGCATTATGTTTGCAAAGAAAGCATGCAACACTTCAAGCGGGGTGTTTAGCTTCCCAATGACTAGTCATGTGACTGCATTAATGGTCTAGCGAGCGCAGTGGCCTGTCGGATTATGTTTGAAATGTGGCATAATCTCCATTGAACAAGGACAATCTGTGTAACTTGCTGTCTCATTTGCTTCTTAGGAATGTGTATTTACATTTTGAGAAACAAAGTTGTTGAAAATAACAACAATTTGTGCTTAACCCGTTTCAGGACCGATTGATTTTGCTGTAACATGTATTCTCCATAGACCTCTGCCCGAGTATTTTCGGGACCAGTCCTGAAAGTTCAATTTTGTCTTTGTAATATTGCAACAAAGACAAATTCCTGAATAAATAGTTATGTATAAATACATTTATAAAATAGAAGTTAACAAACAAATTAATACACATTTGAAGATGCAGGAAAAACAACAATATAACACAGAACAGTTTTTAGACATTTCAAATTTAAATCTGAATTCATACCTTGCATTTTGGCGAGCAGCAGAGCAGCCTTGATGATCTTCGGGTCTCCCAGGTCCGTCTTGGACCTCCTGGTCGGACGATGCCTGGGCTTGGGGGGCTTGACGCCGGACTGCAGGGCCGCGTGGCTGATGCTGCTCCCGTGGCTGTCCCCGGACGCCCGCATCCTGTTGCCACGGCCACCAAGGAGGTCTTCCTGGCTCCCTGGAGAGAGGATGGAGGAGTAAGAGTGGGAGGAGAGGGTAATGGCACTTTTGCTAAGCTCAGTTTGTGATTTGGAGGTGGCGTGCGACTGAAAGGGCACCCTATGCTTCCCTCTGCTTATAACGGGAGTGCTGGTGCCCATCGACATCGACCGATCACGCGGAGTGCTCTCAGCCTCCGACAAAATCTTGGCACTGCTAGTATTTGATAGGTCTAGCGAGTGTCCTCTCTGAGATTTTCTTCCTAAAAGATAAGGTGTTCGGCGGACAACGCTCCCTAGATCTGGCAAACTGCTCATAAAGTTTCTCATTGAACTTTTGCGGGGTGTATGACTATGTTCACTGCTTGATTTCATGCCTTCGTGTAAATCATCGGAAGTATGCTTATCAAGTTCTTTTACGAGAGGGGGTCCAGAGGCCGAGGCTACGTCTGCCAGTGACGGAGAAGAAACGTTGGGATTGGACCCCATCTTCGTCTTAAAAATGGGATGGAATCCCTCTTCCAGTTCAGTCACTTCATCTTCAAGTTCTAGTTCTAGTTGTAGTTCAACTTCAGTCACATCAACGGATCCACCGAGATCCTTCGAAGAAGAACCAGAGTTATCGGGCGACGAAGGAGACAGGATATCATCAGCTAAACCTGAAGGTGTGATAGATGAGATGTTCAATTTCCCTGACAGTGGAGTTTGCGGTAAATGCAAGGGTGGAACCATTTTCCTTGACTTTTCTGGAGAAACATGCAAACTCTCACTTTTAGTTCTTGCATCTTCGACTCTCAGGGTAGCTGGTGATTTACTAGTCAAGCATTGAACAATAGGGTCCATATGTCCGGCACCAACAGTAGCAACTGGTAAAACATTGGAGGCACCTTTAGAAACATCTCCATCTACAACAGTGCCACCCTTGATAACAGGTGCAACATGCTCAGTGCCACTGGTGGAAGCAAACGTAACCGGTGGAATATCTTTATCACAAACGGTAACGGGCAAATCACTGGTGGTGCCCTCAACCGGCCCCAAGTTCCAAGCTTCAATGGTAGCAGCTGGTATGAAGTTAGTTGCACGACTTGCACCGTCACCATAAGAAACAGGTGCACCATTGTCGGTACCCATGGTTGCCTCGTACTGCGGAACGGCACTCTTGGAACCGCGCCTGAACTTCGCCACAAAGGGCACGAACACATTCTGAAGCACCTGCATCCTGCTACCGTCAGAGTCGCGGCGACCTTTCTTCCATTTTAACTTTGGCATCCCAACGTCGCAAATGGAGCGAGGCTACCCCAGCCCCGCATTATAACTGGTGATTGTGGATGTGTAGCGTTCTACTGTCCTGCAAGTAGCGATTGTGGATGTGTAGCGTTCTACTGTCCTGCATTATAACTGGTACATTACACTGGTAATTGTCAATTCGTCCCCATATCACCCCTGTCATGCCTTATAATTGTCACTGTGAAGTCATCTACTCTTATTAATGCAAGAAAACTATCACTGCGCTAAGACATCCTGCACCGTCTGTAATAGTCTGTAATAAGGCAATAAAACCCAGTTCCGCATTATACTTTCACTTTAGCCCAGACGATGTACTGTAATGATTGCTACTAGACTTTGTTAAACGGGGGAAACCAGTGACGTGGGAAGAGATTTAAGAGGTGAAATCTCGGATTCTCTTCCCCTAAATCTGAGGAAGAAAGAGGCCGTACAATGGACAGGGTTTCACAGTTGGGTGGAGGCAAAAAAAGGGGGGCAAAATAGAGCCTCTCCAAACAGATTAGAGCTGGGACCTGTGTTGGTGTGCGGCCAGCCCAGTCAAGTGGGAGGGTCGCAGACCTGCACCGTTTATTATGGTAATGGCGCAGGGGGCCTTCTTCTGGGGGCCTCACAACTAGGAAGGAGGGAAAACTTTGAGGGAAAACTTTGAGGGGAAAACTTTGGGGGAAAGTTTGCACAGTAACAAATTTTGTTATGGAATACCACGTATAAATGTGTTACAAGAGTTTTTTTATTATGCTGAGAATAAAAGTAACATTGCCACGAGCTGGGATAAAAAAAAATTACAATTATTCAGTATTATGATCAAGGTAACATATATGTATTGAAATGAACTGGTGTAAAAACAGCAAAATACAGATAGAGAATTGAAGTCAATTGTTATGCTGATGTCAGGGGGCCCTCTTCTGGGGAATATAGGGTAATGTTGAGGATGAACTGAATTAGGAAGCAGAAAGTTAAGTACTGACATGAAAATAAGTAATTGAGACCAGTAATTTCCAAATAAATTTGTGAAATTGTAAGAAATTCACATTAAATATACAAGAATATAGAAAGCACTGAATAAAATATTTCACAGGTTATCGACGAGGCAAATGGAATCATCATTTAAAAATTATTTCCTACAGCGCACTATCAGTGCACATTCAATCTATACTTCTCATTTGATCATTCTACAGTTGAGAGGTGAAAAAAACAAAATCTACACGTGAGGTCAATCAACAAATCTGTTTTTTATTCCTACTTATTCCCGTGGCTCAATTCTGCCTTTTCATCAGAAAATTTAAAACCTGGTAAATCCCCTTGCAGGGAATATCGTCTGGGTGAGAGTGAGAAGGGCATTAAGAAAATTTTGGCTAATTTGAGTTATGCATGCCATCTTGTAGGTTGGCATATATGTAGCCTTTTCTTGTGTGATGCCAACATTTCAGATAAGAATTATTTCCAATTTGAGGAATTGTTATCAATAATAAAAGAGGGGAAAATGTGTTTTTTTTACTGGAATACGAAACCTTAAAAGGGACCACCAGACAAAGAACAACACATAATTATAAGTTTTGGTACCGTTTTGTGATATCAAATAGATACCGTACCCAACATTTTGCAAAGGGTTGTGTAATTCATAAACAATGCAATTAATTACCACCACTAATGCCCGGCGCAGACAGAGCCGACTCGACTAGTTGTCATTCCGATCGGCTCAGTTTTCAGTGCCTCGCGACACACATTTTGCCAGTCGAGAGACAGTCGGATGCCAGTTGGGGCCGATTCAACAAGATAAATCTGCTCCGATCGACCGGGCCCAACTCTAGCCTGATTGAAACCAGTCGGGTCGGGTCGAGTCGGCTCTGTCTGCGCCGGGCTTTACGGAACTGGTTCCGTATGCGCCAATCATTTGCGAGAGCGCCAATTCTATTCACGCGTACGTTTGGAGACAATAGAATCCCGGACGATTCGTTCGCTCTGGACTAGTAGTCTTCGTTCATGCAGACCCATATACACACGTTGTAGTATGGTCATGCGTTTTCCAATTATTTTATTTTTTTCTGGAAACATAATTTTATGAACTTGTTGATGGAATGGACTACAAAAGATGTTACCTTTCATAATCAAGAATATTATTTTTGGGTGGTGGTACCCTTTAAACATGACTTTCTCTAAAGAACAAATGGTGACTTAGCGCCCTTCTCTTTCTCAACCGACGAGGAGTAGCCTAGATCTGTAAAGTACCCAATTTCCTGTGATATTTAGCTCTTTTTTTTCCATGCCAGTGAAAAAAACATATGATTATTTTCCAGGGCTACTTTTTGATTTTAAGCCTCATTGCATATAAACCTAACACAGAGAATCTGTGTATACATTATACTAGCACACTATGAATCCTTCATGAATAAGAACTGGTTTTTCATAGCTTTCTAGTCAGTGATAGGCTCTTTCCTTGCATTTAGAAGGCTAACTTTATATCCTGATCCCCTAACAATTTATCTTTTATTAACTGTCCGTGCCCTTTTTGTGACACGGATGATCCTTTTATCAGTTTGGTGAAATATGTCTTTAAAGGGAACCAACACCCATAAATAATATCCTCATAAATGAAAAAGGTGATAGTTTAATAGTTGTCCATTCCACCAACAAGTTCAGAAAATAGGTTTCCAGACAAATTATTTGATTTAAAAAAAGAACACTAGAGTACATGTGTTCATGGGTTTGCAGAAGAAAACTATCTAACCTAACATCTAGAACATACAACACCCTTATATCTCTAAACCTGATGATATTTGGTAAGCATCTAAATTTAGATCTATACTCAAAGAGACCTACATGGATGCTATGACATCATTCCAATTTGTGGATATCAAGCCTTGGGATAATATAATATAGTCTTGGCACTGATGTTTAGAATTCAATATGAATTCATTTGACACTACGTATAGACAGGTATGGTATAGTCATATGTCAGATTATATGATTGCCCCTGCGATGCTTCACATTATTGTCAATGAAATCCAATTCCGAGATCACATTCCAGTAAAAGAAGAAATACAATGGGGCTCAAATAGAATCACATCTATTTCTCTGCCACAAACGATTTCACTCTTTTAGTGTACATGTATGACAGAAGAGACTGTACATGTATATAGATGGACATTGCAAGATTGAAATAGCAACAAGTTAAGGAGTTAGGAGATATGATTTATTTTGTTACCATTAAACTATGGCATTTTATCCAAAAGAACTTCTAGACTCCACTACGTGGGGGAATAAACATTCTGAAAGTTTTGCTTTCAATCATTGTTTTGATCGCATATTTTGTTGGTATACATTCACATTTTGCATTCATTTCTTGCTTGGCCATCTATGTTTTGTTTTTGTTGTTGTTTTTGTTTTGTTTACCTGGCATGGACATTGCTTGATCCACAAGGTCTTCCCGACTCCCCTCGGTGGGGGTGAGCAGGGCGGGGGTCGGAGGCACCGACTTTGAGATATAGCGGTGGTATCGAAGATCTACGAGAGGTGTTAGTAAGTGAGAGAGAAAGAAAGAGAGAAAACATGCAGAAATGTGAGGTTAGCACGCTAATCTAGTGAAAGTTAAAATAATAATGCAAATCAAAAGGAACATGAGCTTTCAAACATCTATAATCCCCATAGACTTTCTACAAAGCCAATCAGGTTCCTGTAGGCAAGGGGGTTAAAGAGATAGTTGAGTTTTGGTAGAGAGGGCGCTACGCAAAATAATGTTTTTGTGAGATAATGAAAAACTGAGTGACGAGAGCATACAATTTTAATGACAGAATAAACTTGATTTGATCAAAATCGGTTCAGAAATGGCTGAAATATGAAATATCCATAAACATAACCATTTGTAATAAATGTGGGGCCCCACAATTATTCAATAATTTTGAACCAGCCGTTAAAATTTTTTTTAAATGCTTCCTCTTTTTAAAAATGTACAAAAGAGGTTTTAAAATAATTGTTGATTATCTCTCTATCTAATCAATATTTCAACAAAACATCCCATGCACAATATTTTATTTGAAATGGTCTAAACCGATGAGTGTTAAGAGAGCGCCCTCTTGAGTTTTAATGGCTCTTTTTGAATGATAACAGGCTTTTTACTTAGTCATTTGTAATGTTATATTTCTTTTGAGCATGGTGGAGTTATAACTATTAGTTTGTCATGCAGTTTTTAGTTACTAAAATTCAGTTTGACCAAAACTGTACTCTCTTTACCAGAACTCAACTATCCCTTTAAGTGTGGAGCCTTGCTAAGGAGAATGCAAAGAGAAAATATTCATGGAATATATGTACTCCAAGAAACCTTTGTTGAGGTTATTCCTCTCCAGATTAAAAAAATCAATGAAATTATAAATTAGAGCACATTGCAAATACTATTGAATTATAAAGAGTACAAAAGTGCAAAAAGAAATTTGTTCAAGTACTAGTTTAATTATCTGCAAAAAGAAATGAAAAAAGTATGCAAAGTAGTGAGGTAGATGTGGTTGCAAGACAAGAATAAAGAAATATATCGCTCCCAAAACATGACTGAAATACATCCAGGATATCAAATATTACAGAAAAGGCAGGAAAAGAAAAAGTATCACAAGTGACTTAAAAAGAAAAAAATCCAGCTTTAAAAAAAGCAGTAAACAAAATACATAATTGTTCAAGTTCAGTACAAGTTTTCTAAAAATCCAGTTAAAAAAAAAACTGAAAACAAAATACATAATTGTTCAAGTTCAGTATTTGTTAATTGTTATCTAAAAAAAAAAAAGGAGAAAAATTGTAGGTTGCAAACAGAACAGAGCAGCACTACGCAGGGGGGGGGGGGGGGGGGGCCTGACCCCAGCCAGGGGGAAGGAGAGGGGGCAATATGGGGTAACACCTGCTAGATAGGCTGCTACCCTGGGATCTATGGTGACTTACTACTTCTGCATTTTACTCCTTTTCATTACAAAAATGTTACTTTCACACCTTCACCCCTTTCATCACAAAAAAAAAATCAAAAATCAAAACAGGTAAAAAAAAAAAAAATCATTGTGATTGGTCAAATAAAAGAATATTTAAGCAAATAAGCAACATTTCCTACTGTCCCTACTAATTCAAAGTATTGCACCACTCTTAAAAATACCAGCGTCAAAGCTGATGTGCTCAAATATTTTCCCCCCACGAGGTGATGGAATTTTGATTGAGATTGATGAGCAATGGTTTATATAGTGTTGTTGAGAGACCAAAGGTTTTGTTCCAATGTACTATTCCCACCCACTTTCCTTGTGAAAGCAGAAAATAGATTTTCACCAGGAGAACATTTTCTCACATAAATTGGGTAATCATGCTAGAAAATTGGTTAAGTATAAAACCATTAGAGCAAATAAGATTTATCCATCAAAAAGAAAATATTATTTGAGGAAACAAAATGGAACAAACACCCACCTTCCTGAATGTTAAAGGGATCTAGTAACTTTGTTGACATGTGCAAAAAGTGATGAATGGTTGATGCAATGTATATTGTTGTTATCTCATATGTCCACAGTGTATTGTGTGAAAATTTCAAGTCAAGTGGACATTGCATGGCCAAGTAATGAGCATAAATGCAAAGTGATATTCAGTAACTCACTGCACTCACTTTGTACACAGAAGAAAAACTCGCCCGGAGTTTTTCTTACCTGAATACTTCGATCGTACATATCTTTGTAACGAAAGGGAAATTTGAAAAACCGAAACCTGTCCCGTGATTTTATTGTTAATACGAATACAACAAGGTATGAGGGAACCGCTAGAATGAAAAATTTATTTTGAGGATTTGGACAATGTTACTTAGTCCCTTTAAGATCAACAAATAAATGTACTGTATTGCCGAAGGCGTATGCGATTGCCCTTTCATCTGTCATGAATGTAATCAAAGTAAGTCATCATTTATGAGTAAATATTGCCCCAGTTAGCTCATGTTGGGTCATGAATGTCTTAGATATTGGGCTGTTTCACACAGACTTCAAGTTGAACTGAAATTCTGAGTACATCTTGAACTATGGATAGGCTACGTGTAGCCTTGGATTTGGAACAAAACATGATGGAAAATGCAAAAATGCAAATATTGGAGACTTTTAAAAATAGTATTCTTCAATAGCCTACTAATATAAAATATTGATGACCCTTTTTTTAATAGGGCTGTTGATGTTAAAGTTATGTCTACAAAAGTTTGAAATTGGACAAATATTCTTTCCACATCAGGACCCAATGTGCTATTAAAAGCCTACAAAATAGTCTGTTGATTTTAATTTAGTACATTTCTAAACATTTTTAAAGTCGGGCAAAATAAATTTTTACATGAAAGGACATGAGGTGCAAAGGGTTTCTGATCCTTAATCAAGTATTTTCTACAAACATTTTCAAGTGGGCAAAATATATTTACTACGACAGGACATGAGGTGAAAAAAATCCTTTACTACAGCCAGTTGATCTTAATTTAGCAATTTTCCACAAAAGTTTTTTTTTTTTTTAGTGGACAAAATATGCTTTCCACAACAGGACATACGGTATAAAGAGCTTTCGGCAAGGGCTGCTGATGCTTAATATAGAAATGCTCTGCTTTGAAATTAATGGGATGTAAATGGGCGGGGTGGTTAGAACATAATTATCCAAAAGTAGGCCGGGAGTTATGAAAGGGATTGTGGACAAATCTTGTGGAGATGAGAAAAAGGAAGCAGGCATGAATATACATGCTAGATTCTTCACTATTTTCCACCAAACTTCTAAATTCAAGTACAGTCTAAACCTATGTGTGTCCACCCAAGGGAAGCATGAAAAGAGGCCACTGTTGACAGGTGACCTCTATAGACAGGTTCCATTACATTGTTTTTCTCTGCTGGGGATCACTTTTGGTGGCCACTATAGACAGGTTGGCTGCTATAGACAGGTGGCCACTAAGGCAGGTTTGACTGTAGTTTATACTAACATTCAGATCTGTACAGCAGTACAGCACAGGTTGTACAGTATTCATCATTATCATTCCCTTTTTTCTTCATATAAACTAATCTAGAAATCACGAATACAACTATTTACTAACTTTTACAGTATATAAATCTTTTATTTTCACTTTTAACCTGATCAAAACGTATTTTATCGTATAACACGCATTCTTCATATCCTCTGGCCCGAGTAGTTTTTGGAACTAAACCTAAATGGGTAAGTTTGTGTATTTGTCCCCCTTCTTAAAATGTTTATTGTTATCAGCTCTTGAACCATTTCTGTGTTATTATTCCCTTTTCATCACTTCTTATTGTTCATGCACTGTACACATTCCTTTTTTTCTTTTTCTTTTTGCTATAACCAGGGGTGTGAGAGCAAGATTGAAAAAAAAATCTGAAAAAATCTGAAATGAAAAGTGTGCGCAAAGCACACACTACGAGCGCGAAGCGCGAAGTCCCTTAGGCCGGGGTTCAGGGCCCCGCCTAGGGCCCTGGAAGCTCTGGGGTTCTAGATTCTTGATGAGATCGGATCGGAAATCGGATTGGAAATCGGATCGGGAAAAACAAACAAACAAACAATCAAAAAAAAAAAAAAAAAAAAAAAAAAAAAAAAAAAAAAAAAAAAAAAAAAATCGTTTTTTTTTTCAGCGGAAAATGAAGATTGCTGTTTGAGGCAAAAAGTCGGAATTCCGATTTAAATCGGAGGTCTCACACCCCTGTATAACATTGCATCCCCCTTTCAAACAATTTATTGTTACATTGTACCCCCCTGAATCTGTATTTCGTAGTTGGCAGGTATCGCACTGTATCATAGGGTATGCCGTCTAAAAATATCCCATGCCATGATGCGATTCAGGAAGGGCCTCATAAAGTCACATGCAGACAATGGTAGTCTCGCTCTAATGCTAATTGACTTTATTCCATTTCCCCATTATTTATTCATTATTAAGAATCACTATATAATTTTTGCCATCATAATATTAAACATACATGTATGATGATATCTATGAACAATGAATACAAATATTGACGCTCATGGTGAAATTTCTTAATATACGATCAGTAATTCTTACAAAAGAATAGTTGTGACTATGGTTTTATTGTGATGCGTGTTTCTCAATGAAAATCAAATGGTACATGTATGGTGCTCGAAAATTAAATTATCATCCAACGATAGTCTTAAATGGATAATGCATTAATCTGAAATTAAAAGGCTAAAGCATCAGCCTGTATTTCGCATTGTACCGGAGAGGTTTCTACAAATGCTAAAAATGAAGTTTCTACAATTGTATTCAAATTGTGTGTGTATAATATATAACAAATGTTAATTCTCCTGAGGGAAATTCGTCACAGATAAAATAAAAGCTTTGACATAAGACTTAATGCGGAATCCTGTTCACTTTCCGAAGAACCTCACAACCATGATAGCAATGGGGCCACTTGAAAAGATTGACCTAAATCACTAAAAAAATGTTTCCTGTTTTACAGATAATTAATTGCAACTACGAGTGAGGTACATACAATATACATTGCATATTACCAATTAATACAGAAAATGTTTGTTTACCGAATCTATTAATACGTGCCGAACACGTGCTGTTAATCTCCAAATCATTCAACAATGGAAATATTTTCTTTGAATTCACCCACACTGAACAATAGAACTTGCATGGTAGGAAGTAAAGTTCTTTTATATCGTGCAAACTAAATTGTAAAGCGCTCAACTGCTAGGATGAGTAGGAGTATGTATACAAGTAATACAGGTCTAGGATAAATCTCAGTTATACCTGTAGGCTGTTTTGCCTTGTGAAGCTCTTCAGTAACTTTATAGGCTCATAAGGCGAAACAACCTGTATTATAACTGAGATTTATCCTAGACATGAACTCAATGCATATTACGTGGCTCTTTTATAATTTTGGGGGGCTCTTTTTTGGCATTTTGGGGGGCTAATTCGCACCAAGCCTTTGAGTATTTTTTCACTGGTAATGAAAGGATTAAAATAGGCTTTGCAATGAGTCATGGGTACATGATTGTAGTGGTACGATCAGCAAGTTCCTGCTCCTACATGCAGTTTTAATTGGCGTTCAGAAATAGCTCACTCAAGAGGCATTAAAGGGTATCACCACCCGAAAATAATATTCTTATAAATGGAAAGGTAAAATTTGTAGTAGTCCATTCCACAAACGAGCTCAGAAAAATATTATGATTGGAAAACGCATCACCATACTAAAGCATCTTTTTCATGGGTCTGCAGAAGAAGACTACGTTTTGTCTAGGACGAACGCGTCGTCTGTGATTATTTTGTCTCCAAACGTACGCGTTAATATAATTGGCGCACTCTCAGACGTTTGGTGCATACAGAACCATGAGGCCATGTTGGTTCCGTGAGTGGTGGTAATCAATTGTATTGTTTATGAATTACACAACCCTTTGCAAAGTGTTGGGCATCTATTCAATATCACAGAACGGTACCAAGACATATATAACTGTGTGTTGTTCTTTGCCTGGTGATCCCCTTTAAGTCTACATGCAGTACGTGCTTGGGTTGTGAAATGCCACGATAGAGACAGCCAGACAAATGTACCATATCATCAACCTCAGATACTAGACGGAAAGCAATAATTGATACCAACAAAAAATGAGATAATGTATAATCCAGCAAAAAAAACAAAAAATCTGCCATGCCCCCCCCCCCCCCCAAAAAAAAACGGAGAGAGAGAGAACATTTCAGCAATCATATACTGGATAAATGTATATTTTTTATTTTTTTCTTCTGTAGGAGAGGTGAGAATGGTTTTTATTCAACTTTTGGGAAAAAACAACTATACGTTTAACTTGGATTAAAGGTTGTTGGAAACGCCCCACCCCCAAAAAATGAAATGTACGCTGGCTTATAACCAACCATGTGAAAGAATATAATTTTACTAATATGGGATTATACAAATTTGGCCAGGAAACCGCCTACTTATTGATATATTTGCAAAATTATAAAACTGATTTACAGTAAATCGTACCGCCAACGCGGAATCGCGCATACGCTACGTGCAAATGACCTCGTGGTCTACACGTGGTCTTCGCTATACAGGCTTGTCCCCGGCTTGTCGATATCTCCAGCCCAGCGCTAGCGGTGTGGACAGGTGCGAACGGGCGGTGGATTTATAAATTTCTATTTATAGATTTCTTCTGATATTTCTTTATTTAAAGATGCTTAGGTTCGGATTTTACCACACAAGCCCTTTTTAAATACTTTCCCAAAACTGGTATTGGGCTTTAAATGGACTTAACATTGTAGCTGATCATGTTCAATAAAATGGGTAGATATGTACAACTCTCCTTAAAAAATGTAATAAAGATTTGGTAAATTCCTTACTCTTACCAACAGTACCCCAATGTTACCCCATTTTGCAGTTTCAATTACACTACCAAAATTATACATTTATCAAATAGGTTGGAATTTTTTTCTTCTTCAAACTTACCTCTACCAAGTTGACCTTGTGTGACCTCTTGACCTCTCTCCCAGCTGAAGTCACCGAGGTCAGAAGAGATAGGTCTGGAAGGAGGGGTTGCTGTTCGTCTGGGAAGACTCTGGAGTTATAATGTGGAAATCCTGTGGAGAAATGGACAAAGATTGTGAAATTGTTTTATTCATAACTATACATTTAATCAATGTACTTAAGTAAATCTATAAAAACTAAAGAAAGAGCTTTGACTCACAAACATTTTACATTTGGAAAATGCAAAACAAAGACATTAGCAACAGAATAGACCTGCAATTAGCCAATATTCCACATTGCATTGGTTGTCTGTCTTATGAGAGGAAGTGAAGGTCAAATGATGATTCGATATATAGGACATTTGAATATGTTCTATCCCTATTATCATATCTCATTTCAAGAAGGTAAGGACATGAGAGGAGCAGCTTTATAAGGAATAGGACAGTACATCAGTGATTGTGTATGACAACTTCTAGTAAGATGTTTTGGATTGGCTGTCCTTTTCTCACAACAGTAATGATACAAATATGTAACATCTTCTGTTGTGTAAATAGCCAATGAAAATTTCCCAATTTCCTGACATAACATTTGTATTCATTTTGGCTTCTATATAATTATATTTAAATTATTTAGAAATCAATCACGCACCTCTAACAAGGAGTCGGCACTTGATTTGGAGCACCTATGGTCCTTGCACAGCCCGCTGTCTGTACTGCTTCCAGGTGCATTCTGCGATTGCTCCAGAGCATTCAGGTAATGCACGCTATCATCGGGCAACGCAGGCTTCTTTCGATGCCGTTCCAACGGGCCATCTGAATTATTCCTAGGAAAGTTGGGACTCTGTCCGGACACAGAATTCCTAACAGAGCTGTCGTTTGAGGACTCTGCGTTTGCTTCCATGTTTGGCCAGGTTCTTCTCACTTCAGAGTCATGCTTCAAAGAAGCTGACCTCCTGAAGGGGCTGTCATCAGATTCGGGTGTCGTAGACTCCACGTTTGGCCGCAAGATTTCAATCTCCACTTTACCTGCACTGCTCCTCTGGGGGGAGTTCCGGGAGAACTTTGAATTGCTCAGGCGCAACTTGATCCGTGAGAGCATCTCTCGAGGCGAATTAGATTTAGACTCCTTGGTCGTTTCCATCAGAGCCTTAAGCTCTGGTGATTGTTTCTTGTTTGGAGTAGGAGAAACAGGACTTGAAGGCTCATCAGAGTGATGCCTCCTTGGGCCATCCATGTTTAATTTTCTGTGCCTTGAATCTAAATGAGTTCTCTCTTTTTTAATTGGTGTTGCACTGTTTGCGTCAAGACCATTGGAATGTTTTGATTCAGGTACAGGGGAAAGACAGCCTCCAGATGTTCTCCTCTCACCTGCATCATTGTGATTGTCATGGTTACGCTCAAGAGGTGATGTCACACCGGGAGAGGAAGGTGATGATCCTGATCCTGATTTAGATAAATCCATTAATTCCTGGTTGAGCTGGTTCAGTTGGACAATAAGGTGGAAGTCTGTCTCAATGTCAAGGGGTCTCATTCGAACCTCTTTCATTTCTAGTCTACCCTCGTTCATGGCAAGGGCAAGGCTCTTCTTTCGCTCTCGATATCCATTTGTCCGCTCCCCTGTGGCTCCATCGGGCGAAAGATTTTGCGACCTACGATTCCCTATTGCACCATTATTGTTAACCTTTGCCGCAAATTCCCTGGCTTGCGGGGAAAGCGACCTGCGATTGTTGTTGGTAGTCCTTGTATGCTTTTGGCTTCTCCCACCGTTCCGTGTTGCTCCCCCGTCAGGAGAGTCCACAAATACCTCTCTCTCATGTGAGATAATGTTTGACACACTTCGCACAAATGCTGGCGAACTGCCTCTTGAGTTCTTTGATGCCTCTTCTGCTTCAAGTTCTTTAAGGCTGTCCACAGACACTTCCATGTTGGAGTTGTTCATGCTCACTGGATCCTCCATGGTATTTTCCTGAGGCATCTTCCGGTGCTCTCTTCTGAAGTCCCTCTGGCAAACAGCCAGACTGATATCTCCACAGGAACCCTTTTGACTCGCTTCCTTGACAGGGTCCACACGACACGTTTCGTGACTGTCATCAAAGATGTCCACAATGATGAGCTCAGGTCTGGTCAGTCTGGTGCCACCATTCTGCAAGAATAGTCCTTTGCTTCCAGAGACACCACCTTGTCCCTTGCTGCCTAGTACACCAGGTTCCTGCTGAAGACACTCAAGTCTCTGTCTCAGTTGCTGAGGCTGTAGCACCCAGGGGTTAAAGGATGCTGCAGGCGGAGACACACGACGCTGGAACGGGGGTTTGGTCCGCCCCTTGGGACGCTTCCGATCCAGCCGGACGTCACCCTTGCTGCCCAGGAGCTGTTGACTGCTAGGGTCTACTGTCCCTGGATGATCAAAGCCATCCTCATCATCAGGATCTAGTCTTGGCTCCTGACTGCCCAGTGCACTTGTGGCCTGCAGGAAAGAAAAGGAAAAATGAGAACAAATATTTAATTCTGTTGTCAAACACAAAAAGTACATATTGGATATTTCTCATTCATGAAATGAAAACTACAAATAAAAGACACATGAAGCGGCACAATCGACTTTCAAGAATTAAATATGCAGAAAAAACATCCATAGCAATAATGTTACGCCAATGCAAACACTGTTCATTCTACAAAGAAAAGTTGTCACAGCTGCTTTATCTCAAGGAGAAACATCCTGTTTGGGAACCCAATGCCTCTCCGGAACCTGTGAGAGGGAAACACAGTTTTATGGCTGATTCGTGCACTGGATCACAAAGAGTATATTAACCCGTTCACTACGAGATTCTGAAATCCCCATAGACTTTGTACATAGCCCACCCAGTTCCCGTAGCCAAGGGGTAAAAACAACTGTGTAAGCACCCAAAGTACATACATGATTTTGTTGTATATTTTGCTGTTGAATACCTTGATGAAGACATTAACCCGTTGCTTACGGAACCAGGTGGGCTATGTACAAAGTCTATGGAGATTCCAGAATCTTGAAGTGAACGTTTTAAAAATATTAGTAAACCAGCAACACAGACGGACAATAACAAGAATGCCTATTTCACAGGCAAATGAGGCATAGCTCTGAGCAAATAACGATACAGGAGACTTCACAAAGACAATGTCTACGTGACGAGCCAAGTATCTGTTTAGATATCAAACATATATTCTTTCAAAAGGAAGGCATTTTTAGGACACAGCTGCGGTCATCCTGTTAATTAAAACAGTTTGACACCTTTTCTTACAATGAATGACCAGTTGATGTACAAATCTCTGATGTTTGGCAAAAGCAATCAAAGACTAATACGCTGTCAAACTTTAAATCCTGCAGTGTCAGAGGCGTAGATCTCAACATGAATGTACTGTCAAGGAGGTTTTCTAATTCTATGTACATAAAAAATGTCTCAAGATAGAAATGTTGTTCAAAACTCTGGCATGAGAAAGGTTAACACAATACAATATCAAGATGGGTCGCATAACCGTGTTGTCACTTTCTGTTACTTGGCAAGTTGGCATTATGTCAGCGATAAACCCTCGACAATGTAATCTTGTACATACTGATTGCTGTATGTTCGTGTATGTTACAAAATTAGCAATGCAGTTTGGTTGGCATGGCAACAGTGACGGAGTGCCGTAGACATGGGAGGTGGGGATTCAATGTGATCCTGGGAACCTTTTCATTGGATCGTTTTTTCGGTCTAAACATGGCACCTAATCCACTGTGCTGAGCCAAAATGAGGAGAGAATTAAGCCATTTATATAAATCCAAACATCCATTATGCACTGGTCACAAGTCAAGTTTCAATACTGGGTATCAGTCTTTGGATACAAGCAAAAAACCTTCAAGTCTGGACAATTCTCAGAAGAGTTCTCCAAGATCGAAAGTCTAGAAAGTTCTCGGAATAGTTTGTTTTTTCAAGTACAAGATAAAAAGTCTGAAAAGTTCTCAAGGATTTTTTCCAGCATATAAATATTGAATGAATATTTTGATCATTTGTAATAAAGATACTAAGTATATCTTGTTAGTCATACGTGTATGACGTGCTTGATAAATCCACATTTACCTAAATGCAATCGTCGAAGTGATCCAAAACATGAAATCAACATTTCTATTTTGAGAGGTCCGACATATCAACAACAGACAACCATGCACGTGCAAAGAGGAAATCAGTAATCCACCCAGGCTTGACCCAGGTTTGCAAACTGACATTGTTAAACTCTCATGGTACAGACAATTTGGCAACACATTCATGTACTACATACAAGCACACAGTAAATTGATAGAACGGATATACCGCTGGCACGCTCTGAGTTAACAAGATGGAATCTTGGCACACTTTACACACAATCCATATGACAGTGAGCTAAATACATGGTGGAATGTACTAATGACATTTCCAACTCTCTCCCTTTCATGTTTTCATGACATTTCCCCCCGCATCGTTAGAGAACTTGAACTTGATGCCAGCAAAACTGACAGATATAGCCTTCTGTTACCTATATGTGACTGGCTATAGCAAAACCCTGCACTTGTCAGAAAAACAAAATGTAGATTTTCATATCAATACAAAGGCTTTATCACAACCTTATGATGCTTTGTTCTAACTAGTTGGTCAATAATTGGCGAAGATATATGATTGTTTCAATTTTACAATCACCAGTCTTTTACACACATTGTGTGAACTTTAAATGCCCATTTTTTCAAAACATGAATTACCGACAAGTACCGGGTTTTGCTATAGCTGCTGGTCACATATGTTACACACGAAAAAGGTCTGCTAAACACATACACAGATGATCAATCTTACTTAAAATTCACACATTCAGGACTGGTCGCCAAAATATTCAGCTGTGGTCGATGGAGAATGAATAATAAATACCAAAATCTTGCTGTCTTCGATGGGTTAATAATAACTAGCCTTACACATTTGGAAGTGGTCAACTCTTCAATCAAATATCAGGCTACATTATTGCACCAAGCGACAATTATAACCTGCCGAGTTTGGTGCAGGAGAGATCTACAGCTAGATTGATCAGGGTCCCGTTTTGAAGTCTGAAGTGTCATTTTGGGCAATATCTGACACTTTACAGGTGCACCTTTAATAAGAATGTGTAATATAGCAATCCAAAAACTTTCTTAAGGAATACGTACCTCTAGAATCGACTTGAAGAAGCACACGCAATAAATAACTTAGTGTCTCATCAAACATTAATGTTATGGACAAGTCAAGAGTCACTAGGCACATGAATTATACGGAGAAGAGCTACAGACAATGACGTAAGAATCACTCTGATCGGATACCAAGGAACGCAGCAGGGTACTGCAAATACCATTATGAACTTTGAATAGATATATAAAGATATATATTACGTCTCTGAAATCTATATCACTTCGAAGAAAGATAGGGCTAGACCATAGTCCGTCCAGGCGCTATAACGATAATCTTGTCGTTAAGACCAGAGTCCAGTGGCAGTATATAATCTGGATCTAAGGGGAGGCTGGTGAATCGAAGTAGCAGCAAGCAACGAGCTTGTTGTTTTCCACACACTATACTACTACCCAGCAGCCACTTCCTAATTGAATCTTGGTCTGAACTCTGAAAGTCAAGATTCGGCTGAAATTCAGAAGGCTGCTCGCTGCTATTTAAAGGGTAACTGACATTGTCCAAATGTATATATCCTCAAAATCCAATTGGAATTCTAGCGGTTCCCTCATACCCTGTTGTATTCGTATGATCAATAGAATCATGCGACAGGTTTTGGTTTTTCGAATTTCCCTTTCGTTAAATAGATATTTACGACTAAAATGTTAAACTATCCACTGGATAGTCGTAACCATGTACAAAGTCAGCGCAATGAGTTAGTGAACATTACTTTGCGTTTTTGCTCATTACTCGTCCATTTAACTTGAAATTTTCACACGATACCCAGTGGACATATATATGATATACATTGTGACAACCATTCATCACTTTTTGCACATGTCAACAAAGTTTACAAGATCCCTTTAAGCAAACAAATAAGTAACGTGAGGAGATGTAAGGCTGTTTTTGCCACTTACAAGTCTCCCGAGTCTCGGGTCTGTGTGTTATCATGGAATCTGCAGGACCAAGTTCTTCCTATTTGGGACATTTAACCCTCTCAATATCAATCAATTGAAAAACCACCCAGTTTTAGGTACAAAGTTAGTTGCGTACCCATGGAAATAAATGGGGCTAACCTTCAGTTTCCACTTTATTCCCCATGTGTATTGCTTTGCACGTGTTTTTGTGCACATGGGTTTTCAATGATACGCAACAGGCTTCAAATTACCCCTGGCATAGTATATTTTTAATTGAATAATCACAATGGGTAATAAATATCATTGACTAGTAAGCTGTATGATGGAATAGGAATCATATGTGACCGGCTATAAGCAAAACCCGGCACATGTCGGTGAAAAAAATAAAAATGTTGATTTTCATACCATTACAAAGGCCTCATCACAAGATTTCATTTGATGCTTTGTTTAACTAATTGGTCAATAATTAACGAAGATATGATTGTTTGAATTTTACAATTATAGGTCTTTTGCACACATTGTGTGAACTTAAAATGCCAATTTCTTCGAAACATTGAATTATCGACAAGTGCCGGGTTTCGCTATTGCCGGTCACATATGGCTTTGATAAAATATAATCAACTAAGTACTGGCAAATTATATCAAACATTTTGATATTTTTTTTTTTTTTTTTTTTTTTTGAATACTCAGCATTGTACATAGCTGAAGTAAGGAAAATGATCCAAACATATTATAGGTATAAGAACAACTTTTAATTACGTGACTAGATTTGCATTAATTTTCGTAGGCAGGTTTTTAACTCATTCAAGACCCGTTATTTTTTGTATAACATGAATTTTCCATAGACCACAGCATCATTAAAGGAACTACAGCGTCTAGATGGCCTAATTTTCACAATTCGGCTATCTATATGTAATTTTTCCTGAAGAAAAAGAATTTGGCAGTCATTTCTCATGAAATCAATCAATTTTGGGGTAATTAGTAAATATCTAATTGTCCTGGGAACGCCCCTTTTAAATCGCCAAAATGTGACGTCATCTAAAGAACGGACTAATGAACTAAATTCTGTAGATGACGCGTCATGACGTAAGCCAATGAACTGTCAATCACATGTCGATCACGCTGCCGATTCCGGACCCTAAATGTGGGTGGGGCGTAAACTGGCTGCTAAGTGAGATTTGGCATCAGAAAACTAGTCTTAAATCACTACTGTGTTTTATTTTCATGGATTTTTTTTTCGGCAGACCTATCTTTCAAATCATCAACTATGGAATAAGTGTCAAAGTACGTTGTATTCTTTAGGTCCTTTAAACCCCCTACCACTCAGATTTTGCAATTCCAATTGAGGTGATAAATGGTACATCCATTGCCGTTATCAATAGGTTTAATAATGAAGGGCAAACAGATCTCGATGATTATACTCGTCCATACAAGCCAACAAAACGTCTGTTGTTATGGTCACAAACTCACACCCATCTTAAAGTGATCCATTAACTTTGCAGGATTTTCCCTAAAGTGATTCGTATTACCAATTGTCTCTTCCGTTTATATATCAAAGGTATGCATTGAATTTAATTGAAAATGGCTTATTGAATACAAAGTACATATAGCAGCCTGCCAGCTGAATAGGGTACAATGTTTTTACAAAGATAAGGGGAAAATAAATTTGCATGCAAGGATTAAAGTTTGTATTTTGAGTTACTTGCACAAAGATAGTATGATTGAAGTGTTATTATATATATAATTATCTAGCGGATAATCATAACTGTGAATAAAGTCAGTGCAATTAGTTAGCAAATATCACTTTGCGTTTTCGCTCATATACACGGTCATAAGATATTAATTTACATTTACCATGGAATTTTCATACATTTCAAAATGGACATATCAGATCAGAGGAATACATATTTGATAAACCATAATTTGCCAGTTGTTGCACATGTCAGCAAATTGAGTACTAGTTTAAGTCCCTTTAATGGATCACTTTAACTTTTCTGCTTTGTGAATAAATTGACTTGCTATGGGGACAGACGTCAATGCCAAATAAAAAGCATACATGCGATTCTTCAAGAGAGAAAAACCAACAACTTAAACAAATATAGTGTGACTTTCATAGTGCTTGTATTTATCTATAGATGAACCCCTTTCTTTCCGATTGTTTGGAAACATCAAATGTTGATCTTCAATTATTCAATCTACAGGATTGTTAAAAGGGTTGAATCACTTAGCTCTTTGTTGCTGGGATCATCACGTCAACCTCAAATAATCTCAGTTTGTAATTCTTGAAGAAAGAAAAACCAACACATCTATAGCAAATACTGCACGTGACTCTTTAAGAAACTAAGGTGTTTGAGGTTAAGTCAAATTTTGGTCACTGATGATTCCATCTTTTGTATATTTTTTAAAAAAGGGGAAAAAGTGAACTGCTTACTTAACAACTTTTTGTTGCTGGGTTATGACAAAGAGCTTCAAGAAACATCTGGGTATCAGTTTGTTGAATTATGTATTTCCGACATTTTAATGGAAATATTGAAGTGTACAGCCTAGAATATCTACCAAAATATGAAAGTAATTAAAAACAATTTAAAAACAGTGTCCAAAAGAAAATTACCAAAACTCCTTTGTCCCTATAATAGTGACATATTCTGACACTACACAACTGCAGAATGTTTTAGATACATCCCATGAAATTGTTCACTTTTAACTACAGAAAGTATTAATTACAACAAATAACACAACTGCAGAATGCTATAAATCGAGTCAACATTTTCACCTTTAACCAGAAAAAAAAATACAAGAAGCAAAAGAAGGAGAAGACAAGAAAAAAAAGTTAATGTCGACCAAATCAATTCTATTCTATTTAAAATCAAACAGGTGTTAAAAAGATATTTACCTCGTAGCCTACCTACTGAAAAATGCTATAAATAGAGTCAACTTTTCACCTTCAACCACAAAAAAATAATAACAAGATGCAAAAGAAGGAGAAGAGAAGAAAAAAAGTGAATCTAGATCAAATCAATTCAATTCAATTCAATATAATCAAACAGGTGTTAAAAAGATAATTACCTCGTAGCCTACGTCCCAATAGCAGCGACATATCTTGACGCTACACGTCTGCAGAATGCTATACATGGATACAAGATTGTCACCTTTAACGCCCACGCACAATAAAATACCACAAGACGGAGGAGAACACGAACTAAGGAGGAATCGAGAGAGAGCAAGAGCGCAAATCTAGACCAAATCAGAAATTGATTAAATCCAATTAAACAATGTCCTGTCTCGTCTGTCAGGTCTTGTTTGGTCGGCCGGGCCGGGAGACGGAGGGCTGGGGTTCACTTATCACCCGTGTAGTGTAGTGGTACGAGTCGGCCCACTACACGTCCCTTGGGGAAATAGCGTTTAAAAAACGCACTGCACTTGTTAGATACTTGGTTAGAGAGTAACCCTCACCCCTCTGAACTCCCCGAGTGTCCCCCTTGCCTTTAATCAAACTGATCCAACATGTCCTGAAACTTTTTTTTTTTATTTGCGTATTCAGTAGTCTCTCCTCGAAGTCGAAATCCTCCAAAAAACTTTTTTTTACGGTGACATTCATCAGTTAGAGGGTACCCCGAACCTCTCTCATCTCTCTTCTTGCCCCGGAACATAGTCTTTTACGTATACAGAGCATGTTCTGGAACGCTTTACGACATACAGTAGTCTCACCTCTGAACTGCAACATATCAAGAAATTACATAACTATATATCGTCCGGTGAGTGTGAAAAGGGTGATACGTCGATTTTTAAGCAAATTTGTTGTGATCTTGTAGTCTTCCCTTTGTGATGCCAAATTTTCAGATTAATCATTTATAATTTGGGGGATATTTATGCAAAATAAACACTCCCAACCTTTTGATATTATCAACCCATGGTTCATACTTTGTTATATGGACCATAGTTCAAATTTGCATTTTTCACTTTTATACCAATATAAAAAACAAAAGAATTAATTTCAATAAAATGTCAATTAATCTAATAAAAAACATATTTAGTCTTTTACAGAACGCACTTCCTCTGGTTTAAAGACTACCGTGGTTCATTAAGGACACCTTACCATTTTGTTTCAGTTGCTGTATCTTGACAGACTTAGCAACAAGAGGAACTGAGTCAGCCATTTTTAATGAAGTGAAATTATTGTGATAACGGGCCTGCACAGGCTGCATGTGCTCTCTAAAGTCAGTGATATATACTGTACATGTAGCTTATTTTTGCTACATAATATGTTGTGTAAGGCAGGGCTCGGCACTCACACTGGCCCGGGGCCAGTAAAATTGCACTTCGGGCCAGCAAAAATGTATACAATTTTTATTTTGGTGGCCCGATTGGGCAAGCAGATTTTCAACCCGACATTGACAAAATTAGAAAAACCTTATTTTCTTCCATGTCATGCTACATTTATAATTACAGGTTTGATCGGGAAACCACCCGAAAAGGGGAAGAAATTATTTAACTGGCCCGACCAGGCTACTGACAATAAAGGTAAGTGTGGAGCCCTTGAGTAAGGTCCCCAACATTTCTGAAGAATACATTTTTAAGGTTTATATGTACAACAAATCAGGCTCATAACCCACTTAAAACTTGAGGTGGGGTCTTCTAAAGAATTTATTGAGGGCAATATCAAAGTCAAATCAACTTCAATTGAATAATCTTGTTACGAGTGAACTGACAGTCCACGCCACACAAGGGCAGCATTGTTGTCTACAGGTATTATGGTATTTACCTATTCCCTACTAGATTGTGCAATGCCAATGGTGTTAAAGGGATCTAGTAACTTTGTTGTCATGTGCAGAAAGTGAAGAATGGTTGATATAATGGGTCGTTTTGTGATCTGATATGTTCCCAGAGTATATATGTAAAAATTTCACGTCCAGCCGAGTAATGAGCAAAAATGCCAAGTGATATTTGCCATCTCATTGCACCGACTTTGTACACAGTCATGACTATCCAGTGGATAGGTAAAAATCCAAAAAATTCAATCGTAAATATTTTTCTAACGAAAGGGAAATTAGAAAAACACAAAACCTGTTCCATACTTCTATTTGGTAATACGAATACAACAAGGTTTGAGAGAACCAATAGATTTCTAGGTATTAAAGTTTTGTGGATTTGATCAATGTTAATAGTAGATCCCTTTAATACATGCAGGGCCCACAAGGTCCCCGTAGGTAATGGTTAAACTGTTGCAACCAATTGCTTAGACCTTTGTGGCATGTGGTACGTTCCAAATCTAATTCCTATCTATAGGAAGAATAAGCAGGATACGATTCATTACGAAGGTATTCTGGGGGGTGTTTCACAAAGATCCTAGTTGAACTTAAAAGAAGTTGGACTCAAAAAGTATGGAAAGCGACTAGTTTCTTTGAAAAATTGCTGTAAAAGTCCCTTTTCAATGGCATACAATGTTGATTCAAATCATTACTATTTTCTAATATCAAGGAGATTTCATGTTTTTGAGGTATCATTAAATGAACAATATAAAATTCTTGTTATTTTGCTTTTGAATATAATGTATTCCAAGGGAAGGGAATTCGCTATCTAACAATTAAACATGACAGATGGATACTAGTTTTAAACATTACTTTTGTTATTCAAGCTTTTATTATAAAATGTTTTTCATAACCATAATATGTCAGGCACCTTTTCCTTAATTTTTTGTGTCTTTTATGTCACCTACATGTACTATGTATGTGCCACTGATTCCAACTGTTCCACCATTAATTGTAATACAATATTTTTGTTTCTGTTTGAGAAAATGTTTTAATTAATTTCATGCCAAAAGAAATTGCCCGTTTATTTTATTTTTTTTAAACACCTTTTTTTAAAGCTATAATTATAAGTCATTTCTTTACATTATAATAATAAGTCACCTATTGATAAATTGTACAATTAAATATTTATTTTGTTCTTTTGTTTATCCTTTTTTACTAAGTATATATTTCATTATTTTGAATTGGTGTTGAAATAAATATAAATCTAATCAAATCAAATGTAATTAACAGTTTTTACAGTGATCTGTCCTGGCTTTAAAATAACCCCTTTTACCTATGCACCTGTTATTCCTTGTTTAATCCTTTGCCAAAACTAGGTCGATAAATATGATTTTGATGACCAACTATTGTATTAAATGACTCAGATATATCAAGGTAATTTCTCAACTATTTTTTTTAGAAAATACAATCTGTAAATGTGCCATGACTGTTGGCAAAACTCCACAACAGCTGATCATGTTTTGGTTTTCACTCATAGAAATATTATATTTCAAAATAAACATTTATATTTCATTTAAGGTTATAATTTTGTAAAGTGTCATTGTTTTGTTTATGTATAGATTCATGAGTGATGATGAAATATATATTAATTGCTTAAACTGTATTCAAAGTGTATACTATTTTGTTGAAAATATGAAGACAATAAGGGAAAAAGGATAACGGGCGAATAACTGAAAAGTGTATATATCAATACAAAATATAATACATGGTGCTATTTTAAGTAGCTGTTTCTTAAACGGCGACCTACTTATTAATTATAATATTATCTTAAATTCACCAAGAAAATATAAATACATTTTATTTCAATGTACAATTGGTTATTCACATAATTTATTGACAAATAACATCAAATCTCTACAATAAAGGCAAACATCTAAAAGCAACTTTTTGCACGAAGCTGCTACAAATGTGGCTTAAATCTACACGGATTATACCTTCACAATCAGAATGCCTAAAAATAACAATTTAATATCCTCACATAACACTGCCTGCTCACTGTTGAAAGAGGGCTCACTTCGATTTGCAATTAATACTCTTTTATTAGATACCATCCAAAGCTGGATAATTACTTGAACAAAACAAAAAAAAACAAATACTATGCAAAGTTGAGTGTTATCAAAATGATACAATCCAAAGAGACAATAATCAAATATAAAATAAAAAACTATCCAAAGAGGGAAACTGTGGGAAAGATATATATAAAGGGCTCGGCACTAGCACTTGACCAGGGCAAGTACAAATTGGTGTCGGGCAGATTAAATTTGATAAATTATATGGTTTGCTTGCCCAATCGGGCAACTAAATTATTGTTCAACTACAAGAGAACAATGTCATTTTGTATGTGTTAATCTCATCTAGAAGAGGGCAAGTCAATTTTACATTGGGGCAAGTAAAAATTTCAAAATGTATGATTTTACTTGCCCGAATGGGCCAGTACAGAAAAAAAGTTATGAGGTTTGATATTGCAAGAGATTTTGACTGTTTCCAAAGTCAAGAAACACTTTAAATTTGCCCAAAGTCACACAACCTTGCAAAAACTCATATATTGACAGTGCCCAGTTGAAATGGTCTGAAAAGAAAGAGATCCTTCTATTTTCTGATCTCATGGCCTTGTCACGCTAGTAACAGAGAGCAGTTGGAGAGTTTAGTTTCCAATGCGAGGAAACAAAATACTACATAGATTTTGAATATATTTGAGCCCCACTTGAAAATTATCCTGAAAATACATGCTTCTTTCTTATTGAAGAGATTTGTTAATCAAAGTCTGCCTAAATTCCGTCTCGGTTCTAACTTTCCCAGAGTTTGAGTTGAGGTTATCAACCTGCAATCTCACAAAATCTCCCAAAGAAATTAAAAAACAGGACAAAGACCTTTATTACATCTGTACGTGGAATTCAATGAGCAAATTCAATCTTTAGGTTATTTGGGCAGTAACAAAAGACCGCAAGAAAAGGACATTCAAAACTAATCCCAAATCTCTTTCACAACGTTAATGGAAAACTGGGTACGTTTAAAAAAGAAATAATGTAAAAGGGAAATGGGCTTTTACTGTGGCTTCAACTGAATCTGATCACAGCTTAGTGGTAAATGCTTTATGGTTGATTAAGTGAGAGACATTTAAAAAGGATTAGTTAGTACAGTAAATCCTGAAAAAGAGCAAAATCTATGGTACTTCTAAAGTTCTCATTAAAGGATTTAAAAGAAAAATCTGTTCTTTGTAATAGATGTACAGTACATTATATCCTTTAATCAATAATGAAGAAAACATACGACATAACTAAATGAAATGTTTAGATATAATTTCCAGCAGTTTCAATAGTATATTTCTACTTTAATATAATCTATGACAGAGAGAGAGATTCTCTGTGTTCAAACTATATTTATTCTCTCAAAACAGAAGGCATTTTGATTGAAACTTACAGCTAAAAACAAATTCAACTTACGAAGGACGAATATCAGATTAATACAAGATTACTAGATAAACAGCAAAACAGAGATAGTTGTTTAATAAAAAAAAATTAAAAATCTCCAGGGAAGGATATCACCAAATGCTCTCATGTCTGAAGAGTATTAAGAAAGTAACACTGGCATCTGTGTACTACTTAACTCCTAAAGTGCCAAGCTCGCATTTTTCCGAGTTACAATACATACAAATGCCATAGAGCATTAAAATCCCTGGCACGTTAAGAGTTAATTATAAAAACAAATATATACATGTATATATTTTTTCTCTCTGGATAAACCCTCCATTTGCAAAGAAGATAAGACAGACTGTATATTTTTGTCATGTCTCAGATGTAGCTAATATAGACAAACTCACCTTTTAAGTTCTGTCCTAAAGTTATTCCACTTTCACAATTAATATAAACAAATGTTTCCACTTTCACAATTATTATAAACAAATGTTTCCACCTTCACAATTATTATAAACAAATGTTTCCACTTTCACAGACATCAAGTATGTGTAAAAAACCATTCCACTTCAATGCAGTGTTGGTATAATTGTGAATGCACTCTATCATCCGCAACCGTGCCCAATCATTAGCATTTTGTGATCATTGTGAAATGATTCCATTTTCACAATGATAATAAACAAATAATTCCACTTTCACAGACATCAAGAATGCATAATAAACCATTCCACTTCAATGCTGTCTTTACACAGCAGTATCCAAGTGTCGGTATTATTGCGAATTCATGCACCCTATCTATCCACAACCTTGCCCAATAATTAACATGAGAGTAGGGGGTCTTGTCGACACAAAACATCGAGGAGGGGGCATAAAGGAATTTGTTTAAAAGCTCTTATTACCCTGCACACCAACAGGTCTTCATTCATGTTGGAGGATACCCCTTTCATCCCCTCAAGAGGGCTGCGTCGGAAATCAATTTCCGATTGATTTTTCTCCGCTCGGAATCCTAGCATGGCTAATTGATGGCATTATATCGAACACCTAAATGTCGCTTGCGATTGAGAGCTCATCCGTAAGACAAGAGTACATGTACAGTCAAACCTGTGTATAGTGACCACTGACCACCCAAGGGAAACAATGAAAGTGTAGACAGGTGATCTCTATAGATACATTGAATAATACAGCCAAACCTGTGTATAGTGACCATCCAAGGGAAACAATGAAAGTGGCCACTATAGACAGGAGAGCTGTATAGACAGGTTAATCACAATGATATGTACAGTCAAACCTGTGTATAGTGACTTGCTGGTCTTGCATTGAACTCTTCAAATGAAACATCCAAACATTGCTTTCAGATTTACCACAGGAATACAGAATTTTACAAAAAACACCACAATGACAATTTTAGATTTATGCTATACATTTTTTCACACATTTCACGTTGTAATTTCAGAAAACATTCAATACCAACATGACAACATACAGGTATATCAATTATTGAATACTTACACATAGTCCATTCAATCGAAATCCAAAAGTACTTTGACAGCTTCGGACAAATTAGATCACAATACAAACCAGAAATGCTCCATTATTAATACTCCCACATAGACACTGATGCAATGATTAAATTCAATACCACTATGACAACATATAAACAATTTATAAATACTTACACATATAAATCAAACATGACAATATCCACTGAAATCCAAGTACAACTGAAAAATAGTTTGGCAACTTTGGACAAATTAGATCACAATATGAACCAGAAATGCCGGATCCGGCTGCCACACTGAAACCAAGCAATTGCACATGCAAGTCACACATCCCACTGACTGACGATACGCTAAGAGTTTCAAGAATAGAACTAGAAGAGAAGGAGGAATATCAATAGCACCGATGTATTCTCTTTCTCCTGAACCCGATGTAAGTGATGATCTGTGAAAACAACGAGGCGACAAACGGACCCCACTTATTATTCTTCCAGAGACAATAATCCAATGAATGCTTCACTACGTGTTCAAACAACCAAGGCTTCACAAACTCTGGTGTTGGCAAAGCTCTCCAGCGACAACGTTTGACAAGTGCGAAGTAATCAAGGACTGATGGAGAGCGGAGGTGTGTGTGGGGGGGGGGGGGGGGGGGTGAAACCAATAAAGTGGGTGTGCTTTGGGATACTCTTGAAGTTGGTGTTTGTGTGTGCAAGCATGTGTGTGTAAGTGTTTAAGTGTGTGTTTGACTGTGTGTGTGTACAGGTTTGTGTGTTTGTGTGGGGCTGTGTGTGTGTACATGTGTGTGTGTGTGTACATGTATGTGTGATTTTGTTTGTATGTATACATGAGTGTTTATATGTTTGTGTGTGTGGAAGTGTTTGTTTGGGTCTGTGTGTGTGCCCGCATGTGTGTATGTGCGTGGGCCAGTGTGTGTGTGTTTGTGTGTGTGCGTGTGCGTGTTCGTGTGTGTGGGTGAGCATGTGTGCGTGTGCCCGTGGTAGGTCTATGGTGTGCCTAAGTGTGTGTGTGTGTGTGTATCTGAGAAGAAGTCTGTGAGTGTGTGTATGAGGGTGTATAGGGGAAGAGGTGAGGGCAACACCTCAGGTGTTTCAGGTGATTTTCCTTTCCTTGTATTCCTGCCATTTCCAACCAGATAATAATCAAATAATTTACATGTGAAGAGCTCATTTGCAAAAGGGGTTAGATCCACTTTTTCAACTTTGGAGTAAAGCAGGTTTCTTTGTCAAACTTTGTACACATGCCTATGGGAATATGAAAATTGAACTTTCTATGTTTTGATTTTGAGTGAGTAAATTGTCCTAAAATTTGGATTCTACATAGTTACGTAGCTTATTAATGTACTGATATCGCTAACTCAATTTTTATGGAAAGTGGATCTAACCCCTTTTGCAAATGAGCTCTTCATGTATGCATAGAGGAAGCTGAAGTGGGTGTGTTTGGGGCTTACGGATCAGTGAAATAGGATACAGGTACCATATAGGCTTTGAAGTGAGTTTCCCTTTTCTTGCTATTTTGTAAAGAAAGTTTAAATCCACAATAGGTGAAACGTGCCCCTTTGAAAATGCTCTCTTCATATTCTACAGTTTCTCGAATCCTGTATAAGGATACTAAGGGTAGAGAGTTGAAGCTTAAGTTTTCTTTTCTTTTTCTTTTTTAAGGTTCCTTAAAAAGGGATAATATTTCTGTAATTCACATTCCATTCTAGATATTTATTCTTCTACAGTATATTGTATTTTGTTGTAATTGTAATTCCGAGTGACCGAAGGAGTAAAGTGAATGGATAAATTGGTTTGTCCCTGTTCCAACCTCAGACATAAATGTATATGTACTTAATAATCATGTCTTCTTTAATGGTATAACAATGACTTGTTACATACCAAAGACATTCATCATCCTTAACCCATCAAGGACTATCAAAGAGCTATTTCAAGGCAAATTTACCATTATTTTCCTTAACTAATTGGCAACTCCTAATTTCCATTTCTTTGGACAATACGTCATGAAGGGATCAGTAACCCGTACAAGGGTCTTTCAATGGCAAATTCTATAAGCACACGAAAGAAAAGTTATGCATGTAATTGAAGGATTGTGAGAAGAAAACATACTTGAGCATTAAAGTCTCAAGACACATCAGGGTCGCACCATGCAAGTTCCAATTATGATAACAGCAATGATTAAGCGTGGTCCGACTGATTTGGGGCACAGTCTTTTTGTTCTTTTTTTTCCCCATATGATTGAGGGCATGTTTCCCATGCAATCCCCCCCCCCCCCCCCCCCTCCACCACCCATCCATGCCCCTTAGCAGCAACCCGCTGCTGGATAACCTGTATTCATTCTATCGGCAGTGGGGGTTCGCTGGACTGGGTACACCACCCCCCCCCCCACCCCCCCCCCCCCCCCCCCTCCATTCTCTACTGGTTCGTTTAAAGGCACTCGTTGAGAATGGGATAATCATTTAGACCTATAACAGGGTCATTACAAAGGAGAAATCATTAACCTTGCAACTTGTGACCAAGGCAAGAAGTATATCTGGTCCTACTGACAGTGCAAGGCCAGTGTACCCCCTAGGGACACACACAAATCTAACTTCTTTGTTAATAGAAGTGTAGTGAGTAGTAGGAATATTGTTTGGAAACCCTACAGGATCATTGTGGCTTAGACCACCAGTTGCAGAAACCTTGCAAGTTATAACCAGAGAGGTGGGAAGACCTTCCCACCTCTCTGTTATAACCAAGCAAGTCAAGTCTTGTCTAGTCCAGAAGAAGGTATCTGGTCCTATTGACAGTGGTCCCTGGACCAGTTTACCACTGGGGACCTAACTCCAGCTCCATTCACTGTTGTTTGTTTCTATTGGGGCTATAGTGAAATATCTCGGCCACCAGTTGCAATAACCTAACAAGTTGTAACCAAGCCAAGTCTTGTCCTTAAAAGATATCTGGTCCTATTGACAGCGGTGCCTGGACCAGACTACCCTTCGGACCTATAGTCCTATACACTGTTGACTCCATGGGACTGGATGGGGCTATTGTTACAAAACATTTGGGCCACCAGTTACTCAGAATGGAAGTAATCTGGTGCGATTGGATGAATATGGGACCAGGACCAGACTGTTGGCTAGTGACCTATTCAACTACGTGTGGCCCAAGTCTGATCCCAAGGTAGCTACCGAGGTTTAATTCAAACAATGCGGGTGAGGGTGAGAAGGGCATAACATGGATTTTTGGCTAAATTGAGTTAATATGCATGCCTCTACATGTACATACTCTCAGATAATAATTATGTCTAATTTTAGGAACGTTCCCCAAATATAAAAGATACTAGATAGCTACATTGGTTTCTACATGGCTTTCAAGCTCCAAACATGATTATGTCCGAATTAAACAAATATTGCTTTGTGCCCTTTTATCTCACAACCGACGGACTAAATGGTTCTAAATGTTTTGCCAGACACATTATAGGATTTATCACCAGCTGTACATTTACTTTGTTCATGTTCACTCATCATAAGTGGGGGATAATCAGGCAAATCAACCTTTCTTTTGTGATGGTTAGCCAACTGTCTTGATCCTCATGAACACTCCACTCAAGAAAGGATAAAGCAGTCCATTAAAAACATGAAATTCTCAGAAGACCAAATCCACAGTAATGCACTATAAATGCAATGCTGAAAAGTTACACTTTTCCCTTCGTTGCCCTGTTAGGCAAGTAAAATCAAGACTTTACAATTTAAACATTTGGTAGCCCCAAAGTAAGCAGCACAAAGTTTCCTTAGCCATTATGTTTGTGTGGGTAAGCGAAAGTTCACCCTAGTTGGTAACTAAAGAGATCTCTAGTTGTATACTTGCCCCTACCAACAAAAAATAGACTCAGCACACACCTGGGGGGGGGGGGGGGGGGGGGGTGTTGCATAAAGGGTTGCGATTGATCGAAAGTCAGCAAACATGCGCAATTGAGCAAATCAGAATTTATTAGGCACATTTTCTGACGATAATCGCAACTCTTTATGCAACACCCCCCTGCACTGCACAATGCAGAGTAATGCTGGGTAACTGTGTGGGTCACGGCTCAGAGCTCTGTAATTAGACAAGCACTGTGTTAACACAAGGGCAGAAATTTATCATCCATAGAGGACAGAGAATAGAAAAGAGGGGAAATGCAAACATACGCATACATTTGGGACAATCAAGTATTATGTCCAAACTTCTAAACATTGACCATAGCTAGATGCAAGTGTCTACACTAAGAATAACATTTGGAACAATATCCATGAGTATAGTATGTAGGGATGTAGGGAAGACAAACATTGACTGTGGGAGATAATCTGGGCCAACAAAAGGCTTGGTTTGAGATGTCTCAAGGGGTCATCTCCTGGATACTGTACCAGGGCCTGGTATGTAACGTTAAAGGGATCTAGTAACTTTCTTTACACGAGCCAAAAGTGATGAATGGTTGATAGAATGTGTCTTTTTGTGATCTGATATCCACTGAGTTTTTTATAATGCTCTTTTATAATGCTAATGCGTATTGTGTGAAAATTTCACATTAAATGGATGTTATATGGCCGAGTAATGAGCGAGAAATGCAAAGTGATATTCGCTTTAACTCAATTATGCACCGACTTTGTACAATGTACAGTTATAACTTTCCAGTGGCTAATTAAAAATCTGAACACTTCAATCGTAAATATCATTTTAACGAAAAAGAATTTTATGACATTTTTCTCCTCTTTCAATCCTATACTGCCTCTGACTTTTCTCCTTTCAACCTTTCATATAAAGCACTTCTCTGGATGCATCCCGGGAAAATCAGTCTAATATGAAAGGAAATATTTGACGAGCTACAGGTATGCAAAGAATATGCGGAACATTCCCTCTTCTTAAATTTACCCACCACATACCCAAGGCAGGGCTCGACACTCGCACTGGCCCGCTGGCCCGGGGCCAGTGAAACTGCACTTCGGGCCAGCAAAAATGTATAAAAGTCATATTTTGGTGGCCCGATCGGGCAAGCAGATTTTCAAAAAGACATCGACAAAATGATAAAAAATCTTGTTTTCTTCCATGTCATGCTCCATTTATAATCACAGATTTGATCAGGAAACAGTAATACTTTGAAAAGTAAAAAGTTAACTCATGGATCAAAATTTTCGGGCCAGTAAATTTTTCTTTCGGGCCACCAGAAAAGGGGAAGAAATTATTTCACTGGCCCGACTGGGCCACTGACATAAAAGGCGAGTGTGGAGCCCTGCCCAAGGTATAAAGCCTTTTATAATGCTAATTTGTGACAGCCTTGCAAACATCATGGGGTAAACATTATACAACATAGTACTCAAAATGAAAGGTGAATAGTCCCTGAAATAAAAAAAAATTTGTGGCACAAGTTTCCTGTGGATGCTTTTTGAAAAACTTAATATTTTCTCATTGAAAAATTTATAAGACAAATAATCTCAAAATTAAAAGTCATCCCTGACATAAAGTATACATTGTTTTGAAAGCTTTAACAATCCAATACATTGCACGGCATGGTACACAAAGATAAGTTATTCATTAAAACATTAAAACGATATAAACTCTGCCTCAAGTTCTGAATGTAGATCCAGTTTACAAATTATGACCTCTTTTATGAACAATTATAATATGCTCCATTTTGACAATGTCAGTAAACAAATAAATAAAAAGTTGTTTAGTACGACACCATAGAACTACCCAAACTGTCAAAGTGATTTGACTCCATTGTATTCACTGACCTACATGTTATTGAAAATTTACAAGATACATACGTATACACATCGCACACCTCCCAACTGACCTTTCATTGATTTTTGTATTTATTTTTATTTGGGGGTGGTACTTGTTTTTTTTTCATCATTTACAGAGCACAAATACAAAACAAACCAATACAAAAGATATTTGTGATAAGATCTACAATTGCCTACTGGACTGCAAAACACCTATTAAAAAGGAAACAGTAAATGGAACAAAAAATTAGCAAAAATTTGTCAAAAGTTGAGGGGAAAAAAATAGTTACTGATCGTTATCTTCCATTTAATAATTTACTTACAATTTAAAAATAGCAATCACCTGTTTGATGCTGTAAATTAAATCATACTCAAATTCAATTGTAAAATGATGAATGGCAAAAAGGTCAGGGGGAAAAGCTTGACACAATTTACTGACAAGTTTAGGAAGTACGTATTTTGGGACCGAGAAATAATAGTTTCATGACTGTGCATTATAAATTAATCAGTGTCGCAGCCAGCAAACTTGCTATTTGATCCTTTTACCCCCAAAATGTATTTCCCTAACTATTAGTTGATGAACTACTTTCAATAATTAGATTAATTGATTCTTAAAACCTTATTAATCAGCGATATATCTATCATTAATTAATGGAAATAATTGGGACAGTATTAAAGTTAAATTCTTCCAAAAAAAAGTAACCATGAAAATTTACAATATGTTTGATTGTGTGTTTACTCCTATTAATTGTTTTAAATGTTCAATTTTTTTCAAACAAAATGTTATATCAAAGGAGTGCTATTGAAAACTTCTAGTATAGCCAATTATTGAATGTCATTGAATATGACTGATGTCTTGATAAAATGTATTCGAGTTAATTACATATCACATACACACAAATGAATTATGATATAATTTGTATCATGCTTTACTGTGTTTAATTGGCATATATTTCTTTAAGTTAACCAGTAAAGGCAGTTTGATTTTGATACAACACATAATCTCCATAGACCCTAGCCCAATTACATTGGGGACCAGCCCCGAAAGGGTTAATTAATTTTATGTTTTTTATAAATAAGTAAACAAATACACACTAATTTGATCCATGACATATTTGTTTCCATGCTTTATATATTAACTGCCATGCATTTTAAAAATACTATGTTGTTGATTGTGTACAAGTAATCAAGTACACATACTAATTCTAATTAATTCTGTGATATATATGGTACTTTGTATCAAGCTTCAGCATTTAAATTTCTTTTAATGAATTCTTGTGGAGAGTGCAAATCATTCATCATCTACTAATTAAGAGCTAATTACATCACATCCTGTTTGTCTATGTGTCCATCTGTATCGTGTTGCATCCACAAGTGTGAGGCATTTATAAGCCAGTCATAAACCCATTACCCACGATGTGCCTGAGGTACAACTGAGAAAGTACTGTATATATGCCATATATTTCGCGAGGGTTTTATTTTCGAAAATTTCGTGAATCACTTGTGAATCGCGAAAATTAACAACACACTAAAATATTGACACCAAATGCAAAGCAATACATGTATGTGTATTGCATGCATTACTGCACTAGCATCTCTAGAAAGCTATGAGCATTGCACAAGTGTGGGCATTTAAAAGCCTTCCCTGTTGTTTTTAAAATGTTATTTATCAGATGAAATAAAATAAGAATTTCTAAAGAGAGAGAAAACAAAATAAGTATGTTGATTACTTTAGTTGTAGATCCTGGACTTCTACTATTTTTGAGGGCTACAAAGAAAAGCTCTAACACAATTTACAACCAACTGTTGAGGTGTGCAGTTGTAATAATTTAATTGGGTTTTCAGTGTCTCCAGAGAAAAAAATACTTTTCGAGCTTGCCTGCATAAAAATGACACTTGTTGCTGCATTTAACTCAATGTAAATTTCAGGGGCTCATTTTTCTTATTTTCGGGAGCGAATTCGCCCCGAGCCCGCATGTATTTTTTTTTCACTGTTTCAGTCCATAAAGATTAGTGAATCAGATATAATAAGTTACTACAAAGGGTGGTGTGGTAACGCAGGGTGGTGTCCCAAACATTCAGATTAGCAGTATTTGCTGCGATTATTGTTATCCTTTCATCCTTAAAAAAGTGCTGATTGTATACTTTAAAAAATAAACTGTGTTTGCAATGCCAAGGTTTATTTACTATTAGAGTAAACAAAAATGCAATATGATTACGTACTTGAACTGATTATTGAGCCTATAGAAATAATGATGATGTGCATTGTTTGAATCATTTCTTTATTCAAGAAAAGTGTACATTCAGACCAGGAGCCTATGAAAAATATAGGTTCAGACTGGAGCCTATGAAAACTATTGGTTCAGACTGGAGCCTATGAAAAATATTGGTTCAGACTGGAGCCTATGAAAATATTGGTCAGACTGGAGCCTATAAAAAATATTGGTTTACATATATATAAGTAAAATCCTCACAAGTTCCCAGAAGACATAAATAAGTTCTACTACAATTTAATTCTTGAATTCTAAAATAAGTCAAATCAAATCAAATCGTTCAATAAGGGGGGAGTCGGGGAGATACTTACTACGTGTAGTTCTGACTTTCTCACTGCGGTAACCTTCACAGAGAATCCACAATAGGGCATAGTCGAATTCACAGAAAACATGTCTGAAGTCGATTTTAGCACTTTCATTTGGATAAAAGATCTGAATCGAACAAATGTATGAAGAAAAGGAGTTGCACACAAGACAAATCCTTTAAAAAAAAAAGTTATCCTTTAACCTGTTAGCCGCTGTATGAAGTAAACAGCAAAAGAATAGATCCTTTATATCCAACAAAGTTTGCTCTTCCAAGTATGAGACAAGCAAATTAGATACTGTAATCACTTCCATGGAATTAACGAGACTTTAACTCACTGCCTATGATATATCATAAATTCCATAGACACAACACATCGCACACTATATAGGCTCCTGTAGTGATCGGGTAAAAGTTTAAAGCAAAATAATAGCTACATTTCATTCCAACTGCCCGAGGATGGAATAAATCCATGCATTAAATTCCGTCCAAGAAACCGAAGCAGCCAAGCTACATGTAGTAGTTAGTTTGAGTCTTTTCAAATACTGCTTATTATTGAAAATGCCAAAAATTTCTTTGATGAAAGCAAGTTTGAGTCCTTTCGAATACTGCTTACATTTGAAAATGGCACATCTTGCGAAGAAGGGGAAAGCAAATGTGCGAAGTACACTCGAACTCTAGTGCCATCACGTCAGTCTTCGCATCCTGAATTTCAGTGTCGCTGAAATATTTCCTTAAATATAGCGAGTCGATCTTACCCTGGTGAAATTCGAAACCCGAAACGTGATTCAAATATTTTAAGCCACCATTCAGATATATCAACACTAGTGCAATGAACGTGTTACACTTCAGAATTAATACTGTGTAGATACTTGTTGGATTATCCAAATAAGTAAATATATTGTGATTCCAAAGTTTCAATCGCATGTTCAAATTATCAATCGTGCCAGTCCAATGACAATTACATTGTAGAATATTGCTATAAAGGTTTAGATATCATAATCATGTCACACCAAAAGTATGCAAGATATGCTGTTCAAATGATGAAGAAAAATACATTTTTGCAACAAAGATGGACAATGAAATTAAATCTGCTTCACAACTTTTTTTGATGAATCACGATGCCAAGTTTTGAAATTTAAACCAAAAGAAAATATCTAGGTAAACCGAAAGTGAATTTCTAGGTAACATGCATGTTCCACCTCAAATTCCACAACTCCATTAACAGGAACCGCAATAGCTCCTCAGTTGATACTTTCAAGGCCAACTCGGGCAATATGCAAGGTTTTCAAATGTCATTGGCAAACCACCAAGAGCACATACTAATACAAGTATGCTATTCGAACATTCACATTATTTCAAATAAAATGTACAATGTTTTCCTCAGGATCTTACAAAATAGATGATATCATAATCACAAGTCTTGTATCTACACTAAACTCAAAGTGCTGGACTTATCTTATCCTATCGCGGTGCCATCTTGCAAACGCCTCGCACATGGTGCGTAAACACACACTGGCTCAGTATTATGCAGTGCGCGAAACTTGTAGTATCCCAAAACATGACGATCTTTAAGACTAAACTCCAATTCACTAGGTCACTAAACATCGTACTCGAAACTTCCAAATGGTGTGTTGATGCAAGGATCCTAAAACTGAACTCAAAGTCATCATCAAGTCATGAGGACATGAGGTGGCCGAGTAACGCATTGTTATTGGTGCTGGGGAGGACTTCCTCCGAAGAGATTTCCCCCCGAAAGGAAGTCAGGGAACACCTGTAAGATCTCAACTCGCTGATAGCTACTCTTTAAGCTTTGTTGAAAACTCCGAGAAGGAAAGTCACGAATGAAAAACAATGTTCGTTGTAAGATCTCAACTCGTTGATAGCTACATTGAAAACTACTGTACATGAAGAAAAGTTGCCAATGAAAACAACATTCGTTATAAGATCTCAACTCGTTGATAGCTACTCTTTAAGCGTCATGGAAAAGTTCTAGAAGAAGAGAAAGTCACGAATGAAAAACAACATTCGTAGTAAGATCTCAATTTGATGATATATACGCTAAGTTTCGTTTAAAAAAAATACAGAAAGAAAAACAACTTTGTAGTAAGATCTTAATTTATTGATAGAGCTCTAAGCCTAGTTGAAAAACTACAAAAAGAAAAGTCACAAACTAAAATCAATATTCATTGTTCTTGGTATGACCAATCAATGAACTTTCTTTGCTTGTTTGTTGAAAAAATTATACTATTTTAGCTAATAACAGAGAAACGTTTGTGGTGCAAGGTGCAAGGAAAAAGGGAAAAAAGTTAACGGATCACTTTAATTTTGCAAGAAATTTTTCATTGCACCTGATGTCCACAGCTGTTGAGCTGTTAGACCAGATCATTAGTGAGGCCCATTAATGTGGTCAATTAATCACTCCAGTCACATGACAAATGACCAATCACAATGACCAATCACAATGACCATGTAAACCGGCACAGTCACCTCTTGTCCATTAACACTATAAGAGCCAGGGCTGGTATTCAATTCAATACTTAGATTAAGTCAGAAATTTACTTTGCATTTTCTAGGCTAATAACTCATATTGGAATCGTCGTTTAGACTTTTACTTAAGTACAAACAAAGGTAAATGTAATATTTGAAGGTATTATGACATCAACATTTTCATTTGGTGAATAAATCAAATCTCAATTTTGGCTAAGTAACTTTAAAGCTAAATTTTTACTTAAGTATGGAATTGAATACCCAGCTCTTTGGCATGAAAGTTTGTTGTGTGTTGCAGAAATGCAACATTGGCACTCAAGGAGTTAATAAGGTCAATTAATCACTCCAGTCACATGATTAATGACCAATAACAGTGACCAGGTGAGCTGGCACAGTCAGTTCTTGTTATCTTACTGAACAATGACATGACAACATTTCATGAGTACGGTGAAAAAATACACCTGGGGGGGGGGGGGGGGGGGGGGGCTCAGGGGGCTCATGACAATTTATCCTAAACATTTTGAAAGGAGCCCCCAAAAGGTACGAACGAGCCCCATTGAATTTGCACACATCTTAATGCGATGCTAATTTCTTAACCATGCTATCTTAGACTTAATGCAGGCAGAAAAGTGTGAAAACAGAGGTGATCAACAACAACTTAAACACAGTTTAGCAACATCGTTCAATAAAAAGATACAGTTGAGCAAAAAAAAGGTACGCTATTAAAAACACAGTTCAGCAACGATCGTTCAATAAAAAGCTAAAAAGATAAACACCATCCAAGTGTGTAACTGGATACTTTGCAGGATTGGCAAACATTAAAAAACCCACAGGTGATCAAAACAGGGTGAAAGGCAAAACGCTCCAGCTACTAAACAGTGACCCCCCCCCCCCCCTCCAACATCAACGACAACAGAAACACAGGTGAGCAACGATCGTTCAATAAAAAAAACACGCATCCAGGTTGGTAAGTGGATACCTTGCAGGATTGGCAACGCGTCTCCAGCTTGGCAGGGGAACGAAGGACTACGTAGGCGCTGGGCCCTGGGACTCTGGAGGAAGAGGAAATAGGGTAATCCCCTCCCGAGGATAGAAGCCATTACCAAAACATGCAGGTGTGAACGTTCAACTTCCAGTTATTAAAGGGGTATTCCGGGCCTGATAAAACCATTCGTTATTTGAATAAGCAGAATAAGAGGCATAATTTGTGAAAATTTGATCAAAATCAGACAAGAAACACGGGAGTTATACCTATTTGAACATCATGTAGTAATGAGCGATCGTTTCAAAATTGCCGCCATATGCAACATCATTGACGAGCAACTCGCCATGGCTTTAGTACATGAAAATACACTTATTTCTCATTTTCGCTGCTAAAAATTAAATGTTCTCTGCTTGTTTTCACGAATTCATAGAAGAATATCGATGGGCCAACCTATTTGTAATTTGTAAGCTCATAAATTTGCTTTGTTATTAAGAAAATTTAAATTTTGTAAAATTTTCATGTAGAAGTCAAAATGGCTTCAGCTCGCAAGTGACGTCACGATTGATAGCAATTGCGAACGATACTAAAATCGGAGCAAAGTTCATCCTGTCATAACTTTTTTATTGCTCTACCGTTTTGGCTCAGATTTTCGATCATGATTCTTCATATTCACTTCATTTTATAGCAAACATCACATTTCTGGGGTGGAATTCCCCTTTAACTTGAAGAGTTTTGAGTCTTGGAGAGCGACGATCCGCTCCCGAATAGTGGACTGTACGCAATGTATGGGTAACATGAAACCTCCTCACAAGTCACAACAAAAAATGTCCTAGCAACAAAGACAGGGTATTAACATCGAGATTCGAACATTTTACAAACTAATTTTACATAATTGATCCAATACAGGTTATAATGTAATAGCAGCCATTGCCAAAGTGTGAATATTCCGCTTCCCAACACATTGACAAGGGCCCTTTTCTAATGACGACAATTCAGCGGTGAATGTAATGTTAAATGTTAATATTTACTATTTTCCCTTTATCTTATCTATTGTTTAAATTGAATCTGTTCTCATTGTTCTCGCATATTAATTCAAAGTGATTTACTTTTGCAATCATGTCCAAAATGTATTGTCCAAAATTTATTTTCCAACATCATTACAGAAATTTTGGCAATAGCATGCACCGCACTGGTGGACTTTACCCCAACAGAAGAATAGCAAAATCCTCATGACCAAAATGGGTGTATATGTATATTATGTTTTCCGATGCTAAAACTGCAAATCTTCAACCTACATGTACATGTTTTGTATCTAGGTTTTTGCATCAATCAGCTAAATTAAAGAAATGAATTTACTTTGTTTTCTCTAAATTATTCTAAAATGCAACTGAGGTTTCTGAGTGACCCTGGTATGCCCCCACCCTCCAGTAGTAGACAGGGTCATATAAACTAACGGAATAGTCCCAGCTAAAACTGAATTTTCCCACAAAAATGTCAATGCATTATTTGATCTGGCATAATTATATATATTAGTCAGGCCTGGAAATTAAAAATCTCACACAAAGATACCAAAAATGAATCAATAATTTTTTTTTTAACAACAGGTTTATACTGTAGACAAAATACAAAGATGGACAATAGATAATAACAAAACCAGACTTACTTTCCGAAAAGTTCCCACAGTCCGATGACAGTCGGATATATCCAAACTCACAGACAAAAGTTAGAAAACTCCCAAGTCTCCTTTCTGACTATTCACATCAAAATGGTGAGAATTTCCTGCGATCGTGGATGCTAAAGACCAAAGCCCAGCAGACCTTACAAAATGGTTTTGGTCGTGGCAAACAAATAAATAAATAGCTGGCATTCTCTACCTATTCTTTATTCTGTGAACCCTAATGTACTCGTAAACTCCATTTTCCGGATCGCCGCACACGTTATGAATTATAGAAAGGAGACAGCACAATGCCAGGCTAATGAAACATGGTTGCATTCCATGTACGTCATTGTACACGACTACAATGCATCAACCAAGTTTTTCCCTATTTGACAACTGCTGTAAATTTGCCTGTCAAAACCAGATATCAGAAGTTATCAGTAGCAGATACATCCTGCAATTATCTCTGTTGTACGTGCGCGGACTCATGCCACTGTAAAGGCCTAAAGATAAAGACCAATTAAGTAAACAGCATGCCTGTATTATGATACACTTTGTAACAGTTTGTGCAAGTTTGTGTGTAATGTAACATTATAAATATAATTATGTTTGTTTCTGCGCACAAGTGTGGGCGCCAGTGTATGTGTTGTATATAAGTTTGTATGCATGTATGTGTGTGTGTGTGTATGTGTGTGGGCACAGTAAGGAAGTTTCTTTATAACAATGACATTTTCCATAATATATGTGGGAGTTCTTTGATAACTGAACTGGAACATATTTTGCACTAACAACAATAACTTACAATTCAATCGTGCTCTGCTAAACAAAATAATGCACCACATTCAGAAGGCAACCAAAGTGCACAATTCATATGAACACTTTTAATAACATAACAATGGCATAGCTAACCTGGACTGGGGGCTGGGGCATGTGCCCCCAACATTATTTGAAACATAATGATAAGGGGGGGGGGGGGGGGCACATGCCACCCCAAAACTATTTGGTAAGACAATAATATTGAAAAAGGGTAAACAATTCTTGAAAAATAAAGAAATACATAGTGCACCCCCAGGCCCCAATCAGTATTAAAGACCACACTACCATCACTGTTACATACAGTACTTGGGATCCATTCAGAAAGCAAACAAACGTACAATTCAAGACACACTGGGATGAAGAATGGGCTCATATCATTGGGTGAGATGGAGAAGGGCGTTATGTCGATTTTTAGCTAAATTGAGTTATGCATACCATATTTTAGGTTGGAGCCTCCTCTACATGATGCGAAAATGCAGCAAAATTTCCAGATAATAATTATGTATAACTTTTGGAACATTCCATATGAAGAGCTCATTTGCAAAAAGGGGTTAGATCCACTTTTCAACATTGGAGTAAAGCAAGTTTCTTGTCAAACTTTGTGCACATGCCTATGGGAATATGAAAATTGAACTTTCTATATTTTGATTTTGAGTGAGTAAATTGTCCTAAAATTTGGATTCTACATAGTTACGTAGCTTTATTAATGTACTGATATCGCTTACTCAATTTTTATGGAAAGTGGATCTAACCCCTTTTGCAAATGAGCTCTTCATATATAAGAGAGAGAGCTTCATTGGTGTCTACACGACTTTAAACATGATTATCTCTAAAGCACAAAGAGTGACTTAGCGCCCTCCTGACGATATCTGGGCATGAATAATAATCTTGGCACAAACGAGTTCGCAGGGGCCAAACTCTGCAAGTATCCATTCACGTTTGAAGGTCAATCATGCCATCTATTGTGTTTCTTGGGAGAATTATGAGGCTCATAAACGAGAAATAATTACGTGGGGGCGGAATGACTTATATTCCTGTTAAAGTTATGATGGTGGGTAATATGTGGATAGGAATTTACTGTAATAAAATAAAATATCTTTCTGGCATATGTTTTCATTGAAATCTACAAGGTATGTATAAGGAATTATAATTACCATGTAAACAAATTCATAAAATTCAACAAGGACTAAGCTTTTACAAAGAAAATAGAAAAGGAGGACAGTATATATGTAACTTAATTGTTCCCCCCCCCCCCTTTTAGCTGTCAAATCCTATTTGGAAAGAGATTTACAATCCCCAATTCCCCATTTCAATACCATCAGCTTAATTAAATACTCAAAAAATCATGTCGAATATGAGTTAAAGATGGAAACTAGTTCATGGCCAGTGATTTTACATACTTTTTTTTGGTTTTCAAACATCAATATATCCTTTTGTTCCACACTATTCTTAAGCTTGTAGACTTGTTTAACTAAAAAATAAATGAAATACCAGTTTTTTAGTTCTCAGACACATATTTTTCCAGATATTGCTATTAAAAAAATACATCAGACATTTGTTCTTATTTTTTGCACATATTTCTAATTATCTAGTTTCTAAGTATGCAGTTTCTACTTTCCTTGTATCATGGAACATTACTGCCCCGACTTATCATTCACACATTGCTCTTAATACATTTAACCTCTCAATGAATTCCGGGGGAAAAAATATTAATTTCAATGAATGAACATGATATTTTCAATTTGTGGAATCAAATGCAAATATCGGTGCGCTAAGTTTTGATACCGAATAGGAATTGCTCAGTTGAGTGGGCCTGAACAAACCATGCAGGACACATCCTGGCAATATGAGGTGAAAATTAATCTCTAACCCAAGGCCGCTGCAGCCACAAAATCAAACAAATGGTTAAAAACAATTCTAAACATTTCAAACAAAAATAGTTTCACGTTTAAACCCATTTACTACAAGATTCTGAAATCCCCATAGACTTTGTACATACATAGCCCATCTGTTCCCGTAAGCAATCAGGTTAATTGAATGTCAAACCAGAAACTGTACAAATATTTAATAAATAAAGAGGTAATATTTGCACTTTTGGAATGTATGATTCTTTTATATTGATTGGATATGCCATAAATATATGGTTTCATTGATATTGCAGATCTATTTTCATTTTGATGGTGAATGTAAGGAGAAATTAGTTAAATATAATGAATCAGCTGTCTTTACGTAGCACTTGAAATTATACTGAGGTTCTTAACTCCTTGAGTACTAAACTCGCATTTTTGCGAGTAACAACACACACAAATTCCATAGAGCATTAAAATCCCTGGCACGTTAAAAAGAGTTAAATTGCTTCAATTTAAGTTTCGTACCAAAATAAAAATTAACATTATAGTGTACATTTTAATAGGACTCATGATACTTACACGATTTCGGATAGTTCACTTATCCAAGGAAGCCAAAGCTAAAATATAGTCCAGTATCAAACGATAGTGCTTCACTCAGAAAAGAATTACGAGGTCTTCTTTCACATCCATAGAGTGAACTTTGAGCACAGAGGCAAATATAAATTTCTTTTATAGCTGCCTCTGCAAGAACTTGATGGTACAACACTTCACAAGTTTTATGCTCCCATAAAGTCTCCACTTTAACAGTACAATAACAACTTCTTCGCACACAGCACAGGAAAATGAAAGAAGTTGATTAAAGAAAAAAGAATGTCAAAGTTGTAATGCCAACTCACTATCCTCTTTAAAATAAAGTAAAGAAAAAATGCAAGAGGTTAAACGTAGTAGATACAATGTCCAAGGTTTTATTAATGCCAGTGCACTATTAAATTAACAACTTCTTCACAGCCAGAACAGGAAAAAGCAAGAAGTTGATCGTGAAAAAGAAAATGTCCAACCTTTAATGCCAGCTCACTACTGAATTAACCAATTTTTCACACACAAAACTGGAAAATGCCAGCAGTCTAGATCGTGGAAAATAACATGTCCAACTTTCAGTGCCAACTCCCAAATTAAAAGCTAAATTGAATAGATGTTCAGAACTGCTTTAGTGACACCATATCCATATGACTCACATCTCCCGTTATTGGACAACAGACATTTAATAAGTTTATTGAATTGACGCCATAATCGCCGCTCACAACTTCAACTCGGTACTTCTGGTGCAATACAAGACGGATCTAGTCTAGGGTGTAGAGTGTACAACTAAGTGTAATAATTAATACCCTGATATCAAGATACACATAGCCATTAACAGATTCCACCGATTAAAGGAAGACACACATTGACTTACAATGTTATAAACAACATTGATGCATCACAACTCAAGCTCACAAGTGCGCGAAAAATCCTGAACATTGCAGATGAACACAACAAGATGTATAATATATTTTCAACAAGTGAGTTGATTGTGTGAAAATAACACTTTTTGAAATATATTTTCAGCGACACCTTTCGCAATTGTTCTGAATACGGCAGATGGACATAACTGGATTTACCAATAGATTTCCAGCGACACCGTAATATCACAACTAACAAATCTGGACTCGAAACTCTGGAAACTACAGGAAGAGCTTGACAAAACTCTGAATAACACCAGAGGATGATATGACTACGGTAATTGCATTCAGGCGGAACATCAGGAAATGATGCGATAGCCACTAAAAACAATTCTACCAGAACTAATTTTCTGACAGTTTTCGGTCAAATACTTTAGCGAGACAGCCATTAAAGGGGAAGTTCAGTTTTGGTTAAGGGGGCGCTTCAAGAAAACAAATTTTTGTGAGGTAAAATAAGTGGAAAATTTGAAAAAGAACACAATTTTAAAGATAGAATTTACTTTGATAAAAATCGGTTTAGAAACGGCTGAAATATCCATAAATGTATTTGATTAGATGTCGGGAACCCACTTTGATAACAAATGGTTGAACTTTCAAGTGTCTGGAGGGTGCCCTCTTGTGTTAATAGCCATGATATGTTTTTCTACCATTCAAGCATCATTGAAATATCTGTTAGTTTTTAATGATATCTGAAAAGTTTTAGTTACTAAAATTCTAAATAATAAAAAAGACTAAAATTTGATCAGAACTGTACTATCCCTTTAAAATACCATTGTGGTACATTTGTATCACTTTGTTCCTTTGATTGTGGTTAGTTATTATTACAAACAAATTTTTTTGTGGGGTACAGGGTAAGGATATATTGGTATAAATAGTAACAGCGGTTAGACAATAAAATATGACACATACACATATCCGAGTGGTCATGTGTGTAGTGTATATTTTTAGGAATAAGTTTACGAAATATGAAAATATGTGTTTGTGAATGAGTGTGCGATTGTGTTTAGTTTTGTTATCTTTTAGTCCAAATTATTGCTTGTGTGTACATGTGTTTGTGTAATTTCTGATAAGTTTGAGGTATTTCTCTTTGTGCATGCGATGTATGAATGTTCAAACACTCATTGGAAAAGACAATAGCTGGGTACACACAGATGAAAATCAATGTGACTCTGTTTGTATAATTCTTAATAAGTTTGTGTGTGTTTACGTGCATTTGTGTCCGCCTCTGACAAAATCGGGCTCTTGACGGCAAAAATCCAATTTTTTACACTAATAAAAAGAACTCACCCTTGGCATCATTTGATGCCAAAATCATGAAATATAATTATGACCATCTCAGTTTTTGCAGACATGTGAAAATTATATATTTCTCAAGTTTTGAAAGCCAATTTCTAAAAAAAAACATGAGTTGCTATTAAAAACAGACAAGAGCGTAATTATGCCGAAGGCAGTAACAAATACATACACAAAATTATGCAAACTTTCACAAAAGAAATACATCCACCTAATCAAGAATTTTACAAACACAGTCACATCTTTTCTTTTTTTTAAATCTGTGTGTACCTAGATAGTGTCTTTTCCGATGAGCGTGTGAACATTCATACATGGCATGTACACTGTACTATCATAATTCCCATGACCCACCTACCTATCCATTCATAAATAACAGAAACCAGGGACTGCACTATAAAATTATATCAGAAAATAAAAAAATAAAGTGTACCCTAAGTTTACTTTGGCAAGTAGATTCAAAACTTCCCTAATGTGAGTGAGAATAAAATGCATATATTGCTTCAGGTTAATATTTAGTATTGTATTATCAAAATATCATGACCTAATACATTATCCATTCATAATAATTTCATATAAATTCATAACAGATTCCAGGCCTGTAGTATGTACTATATTTTTTAATCATGTGTAACATCATAAATTTACTCTGGCAATTCAAAACTTCCTAATCATTTGTAAAGTGAGAATAGAATACTTATTGCTTCAGGATATTTAGTGAAGGATGTGGCACACTGCGGAGGCAGCCAATATCACCAGATTGTTGTCAAGGTGTACAACAAAAACTTGGGGTGTTGCCAATAGCAACCAAACTTATTTATTTGTACTTCAATCCACCACCCACACAATTTCCCTTCATAAATACGGATAGTTTGATTAAACCACATGAACAAATATATATATGAGTGTAGCATAAAGGAATACTGTGCCTAATTAAATTTAATTTGAAAATATTTGAATAAGAATGAACTATGAGTAATACAGCATTGCAATAAACAGTCTTTTTAGGATATGTTGTGACTTCCTTCCACTTGAAATACACATTTCCTTATACTCAATTGAACAGTTTTGACAATTGTGAGCACCCCTTCCAGACACAAAATTTATTGATAATGAAAATTAGGAAATTTTTCATTTTATTTTTCTCTAAAAGTGGAACTCTAACAACAGAATCTATTTAGGAAGGATCAACTGTCACTGTCTGTGTTATAACTGGATTTATTAGGTTCCTCTGCCCTTCTTTTGTAAAAAGGAAACTGCTCCTGCACTTCATATAGTCATTTTTGTTGTTGAGAGACCAGCTAGTCCTAGGGTGTTGTGTAAAGAGTTGCGATTAATCGCAAAGTTGTGATTGATCGCGAGTCAGAAAATTCACCCATTTGAACCAATTAAGGCACATTTTCTTTCTTGCTATTAATCATAACTATTTAAGCAACACCGAGGGTTCAATGTAAAACAAACTTTACAGTGTTATTATCATGCTGACAAGCTTGAAAAGTAGCCCATGAGAATTTACTTTTTATTTTCCCCAGATCCGGTCCGGTTGAAACTAGCGAGAGGAAAACCCCCACATCCCCCTGATAACGCCTATAATAATCAAACACACCCTAACCGTTGCACAAAATACTAGCTACTGAACCGTCCTCTCATAATTAGGGCATACAGGAAACATACAAAAGTTAACCCACTCAAGACTGATGGACTGGGGTCTGTGAAGACAGTATGTTATACCGATATCATTTCATTTTCAAAACTAACATCTGACATGTACGTGTATACAAGTTTTGTTTAAATATCAACCGAACCCATTAAACCTGTCCAGGGGTCAGGACTGATTAATGTTGCTATAACATGTATTCTCCATTGACCCCAGCCAGTATATTTTGGGGACCAGTCCTGAATGGGTTAAGATTGCTCCCGAAACTATGCACTGTAGGGGGAATTAATGCATGTAAAATACTGCAGCAAAATGTTGTAATTGTGTTAATCCATTCATACTAAATTTAGCAATTCCCGAAGAGTTAAAACAGGGCCCACCCGGTTCCAGAAGCCCAACACCCTCAACAACAAATACAAATGGCAATTTGATTCATACCTGTAATCAAACATTATAACATTATACTGATAGTAGATTTGCTGCACACTACTCAACGCGAGAAGTAGCCTTCATGAATATCATACAGAAAGTTTTATGATCTATGACAAAGTAAATAAACCTATTTATAGTAATTCACAAAATATGACACTTTCTATTGTTGCATGAGCAGCACAAAAGGCGAAACAAACCAAAATGTTCAGTTTAACTGATTTAATTTGAATGGGTCATTCACATCATGATAATTTAGTGTGGAGAACTTGTAGTAACAGGGTTACAAAGACAATAGAATACCAATAAACTGTAAGCCTTGCAGTGAATAAATTAACATTGCCTTTTATAATAGGGGCGCTACTTTTCAACCATTTCAGTATGAAAGAAGTCGTCCATAAAAAGGGTTCAACTAAATTGCCATCAATTTACATTGGCTCTTTTATGAATGTTGGCATCTTTTTTTACTTTTTGGGGATAAATTGCCCCAAGTTTTATTTCTAGACATTAGTTTATTATGATGAAATTCTAAGAGTTGACACCGTTGAAGTTAAATATGAATGGGTCTATTTAAAATATAGGCCTAGAGTCAACCAGAAGTTAATGTAATCAGCACGCACAATTTGATACTCAACTTGACATTCATTGAATCCTGCTGAACCTACTAGTTCATAACCCCAGACATAATCGGAAGCATCTGGTGGTACCATTAACTACCCAGCCCATCATGGGCGTAGATCTGTAATTGATACCTAATCATCAGGGGGGGATGATCTATTCATTCATCCCCCCCTGATAAATAGGTATTACGTAAGTATCTACGCCCGTGCAGCCCATGCTTCAACACTACGCAATTGCTTCCACACCCCACACATGCTTCCACACCACACCAATGATTTCACACTGTATACAGGCTTCCACATCACACCCATGTTTGACATTCCCTGCATCGATCCTGCTGGACCTGCCTAGTTCATAACCCCAGACTTTATCGGAAGCATCTGGTGCTGCAATTACACTTTCCTGCTTCCACACTACACTATTGCATCCACACCACATCAAAGACAAAAAATATATTTTTTTTTTCTTTTTTTTGTGGGGGGGGGGGGGGGGGGGGCTTTCTAGCTTTCATATGGAATCTGGTGGGTAATGTACAAAGTCCTAAGGGGATTTCAAAATCTCGAAGGGAACATGTTAAATCAAAGAGCTATTTGGTTAAATTAGCACTCTGAAAATTGTTTCACAATTTGTATAGAACTCGATGACAAATTATGCGGCTCTTTAGTGATTTGTTGTTGTTGTTGTTGTTGGGCATTATTTTCAGGGGCTAAATGGCCCGCCCTACCCCCTAATCCTTTTCCCTCTCACATTGCTTCTCACACCTGTGAAAATAGTGGAGAGTGGAATGTTATTGTGCAACAGAATATACAGAAATTAGTGCATATTTTCAGCGTGTTCACACACAAAAAAATTTCATCCCGAAATCATGACTAACGAAACGTCGTATAAAGAATCATGATTAACGAAACTAACGAACGTTCACACACACAAAAACAGATCCCACAACAGCTGGCATTCAGCTGCACGAAACATCGTATAAGTGCGCAGTTTGCTACTGCGCAGTGTGCTGTCTTTTTTCTGTCTGCTGTCACGTTAAGCCACGCCCCAGTTATACGAGTGTCGTATAGCGAATCATGATTAGCGAATCGACCGGGCGTTCACACACAAAACAAGCATGATTCATTAGTCAGCTCTCGTACGAAACGATGCTCAAACCCCTATTTCGTTAATCATGATTCTTTATACGTTTCGTTAAGTGAGCGTTCAGACACACAATTTCCGACAATTTCCGTCGTATAGCTAATCAGGAGCTGACTAAAGAATCAGCTCCTGATTAGCTATACGATGACATTTTTGGGTGTGAACACGGGGTTTGACATCATGATTTATAAACGTCATTATAAATCATATCATAGCAGAAGGAGGAAATGGCAAAAACAACCAGACGTGCAAATATTTGTGAAATTCTCTACATTGTACCATACTCTTTCAATTTTTGCAGGACATTACCTCTAGAGAATGTTATAATATTGTATCTCAAGTAAAAAAAAAAGAAAAAAAAAAAGAAAATCAAAACAATCTTCATAAGGAAACAGAGGATCACAAATAAACATAAGAGTATAATGGACTTGACGTTGTCATACAAAATGTAGATAAATTGCCCTTTAAACCTGCTCCACATCTTAGTCCTGAAGAGACTACATTTATAATAAATATTGGCATTAAGCCCTTTTATTGGATAGTTATTCCACATTCCATTTGCATTCATTTTGTGCATCTTAAATGCATATTTTTGAAGGCGAAATAGGACAAAAACAAAATAAAATATTTTCAGAGTTATGACAGGTGCCCTTGTTTGAAAGAACTTTAAAAAAATTATTGATATGGAGATAGAATAATACCAAATATCGGGGATTTTAGTAGATTTGTAGCATCCTTATAAGGAATCCATATAAAGAATCTAATACAGACCAAAAATGCTTTTTAATTTCCTTTTTTCCACACTTTATAAATAGATCAAAGCACATATCAGATTTATCAGTTTAAAGGTGGCAGGTAGTAAATAGTTGTCTATTATCTATTATCTCAGTTAGATTTATATCATTATACAGAGTAACCTGTGCACACCAACAAATATTTGTTGGCTTTTCTCTAGCAAAAAGCACAGTCTGCATGGAATAATAGAACGATAGTTGAAATCACACTTGTTTAGAACTGCTTATTAATATTATGTTAGTTTTATGTATTGGTATTTTTGTTCGTTTTTAACACTGAAGTTTCCTTGTATTTCTCTTTATTTCATTTAATTAATGTGAATGCATACACTTTATTTTGGATCAGTATGAAAGATATATAAGGGACAAAGCTAGTGAATGAATGCATTATACACTTTATTTTGGATCAGTATGGAGGGTATATAAGTGAGAAAAGCTAGTGCATGAATGCATTAAACACTTTATTTTGGATCGGTATGAAAGGTATAAGTGAGGACAACTAGTGCTTGAATGCATACACTTTACTTTGGATCGGTATGAAAGATATAAGTGAGGACAACTAGTGCTTGAATGCATACACTTTACTTTGGATCGGTATGAAAGGTATAAGTGAGGACAACTAGTGCTTGAATGCATACACTTTACTTTGGATCGGTATGAAAGGTATATAAGTGAGAACAACTAGTGTTTGAATGCATACACATTACTTTGGATCGGTATGAAAGGTATAAGGGAGAAAAGCTAGTGCATGAATGCATTAAACATTTTATTTTGGATCGGTATGAAAGGTATAAGTGAGGACAACTAGTGCTTGAATGCATACACTTTACTTTGGATCGGTATGAAAGGTATATAAGGGAGAAAAGCTAGTGCATGAATGCATTAAACATTTTATTTTGGATCGGTATGAAAGGTATAAGTGAGAACAACTAGTGCTTGAATGCATACACTTTATTTTTGGATCGGTATGAAAGGTATATAAGTGAGAACAACTAGTGCTTGAACGCATACACTTTATTTGGGATCGGTATGAAAGGTATATATATGTGAGAACAACTAGTGCTTGAATGCATTATACACTTTATTTTGGACCGGTATGAAAGGTATATAAGTGAGAACAACAGGAGCTTGAATGCATACACTTTATTTGGGATTGGTATGAAAGGTATATAAGTGAGAACAACTAGTGTTTGAATGCATACACATTACTTTGGATCGGTATGAAAGGTATACAGGAGAAAAGCTAGTGCATGAATGCATTATACACTTTATTTTGGATTGGTATGAAAGGTATATAAGTGAGAACATCTAGTGCATCAATCCATCTAACCACCTGACCAGAGATAATCTCTGTGTTCAGAACAATAGACATTGTGAACCCTCGCATATTTTCATAACGAATCACACCTCATAATAAATTCCTAACTTAACCCTATTAGGCATTATTGTTGAGGATGAGGCTAAATATTACCACAAGACCACAACTCCTTTACACATTCATAATCAACAAATTACCATGTATTTTTACTAGTCATACATGTATTTATTAGGTAAATCGTGTCAAGGCATGCCAATTTGGAAAAATACCACGGACATACATTATTCATATAATTTGGTCATTGAAAGAAGGTGACTAATTATATGAAAATTGTGAGTTCTAAAACATATTGATATCCATGGTTCACAACAAGTAAACATGCAGTTGTGGTGTAAAATGTGTCAAATTCTCCTTTTCTTTATTTATTTATCATTATTTAATACAGGAATTGGTGCATTAAAGATGAACTTCAACTATTGTAGCCATTAATCTCTTGTAGAATTTTGATTTAATTTTGTAAAACATTTTGTAGTCCATTTCATATCTTTATTTAGAAAAGAGACGAAAAGATATATAACAAGAGAAACTTTGATGTCATTTGTTTATAGCCTCTTGAGTATGGGTAATCTATTTATGAATTATTTGATGTATTGACTATTGAGGAAGTTATGAATATTTGAACAAAATATTGCAATGTGCAAATAAATTGCACTCAGAAGTGTAAATTGTAATGAACATTTTACCAGGTACTTATCACACATTGTACGAACTTAACCCATTTCATCTTATTTTTTTTTGCAATGCCTCTTTTTTTCTTTCTTTTTTAGTATTAAACAAGAACACATTTAACACATTGTACAAACGTAACCCATTTCATCTAAGTTTTTTTTTGCAATGCCTCTTTTTTTTTCTTCTTTTTACTATTAAACAAGAACACATTTAATACAATGTACAGTAGTCTCTGTATAATACAGTAACATAGTGAGATACTTCTGTTTTTAAAGGGGTAGAATTTAATGACATATTTCCTACATGAAATTGTCTCCAATTGATTAATTCAGTGGGGGGGGGGGGGGAGGGGGGGGGGGGGAAACACAGGGGCTCTGGGTGAATTCGCCCCCGAAATGCCAAAAAGAGCCCCCGTAAATTTGCATAGAGTTCAGTGCAAAACAAAGTTTAGAGGGTTATTTTCATGCTGGCAAACTTCAAAAGTAGCTCCCGAAAAATGATTTATTTTTTTCTTTTCCCTGGATCATTTACTCATGCTTGTGCTCTGCAAAAACCTCTCCAATAAAGAGGTACGCTATGTACCTACATATTTATAAGCAAAGGGTTAAAGTTTCTAAGGGGTTCCAGGTCACTGAAAAATATTTGAAAAGCTTGAAACAGCTAACAATGAAGGCAACACTTAAAATTGGCAACTCGTCCGACCGAAGTTCATGAGCGCAAATACAGAGGTGTGATGTAACACTTTATGTGAGCCAAGATGCCTGGGCTAACATGATCATACTTTTTTTTTGCAGTAACACACAAACAAGTTTTTGTTCGGCACGATAAATTTACTGATTAAAGTTTAATAGCAGTAGAAGGAAACGCCCCACACTGACACAAATATTGTAAATTGTAAAATAAATTGTAAACATATGTATGCCTTTGAAACACCCCCAGGTGGCATCTTTAAATGAATCAAAAGAACAGAAATGCAGCATGTTTTGTGATCTAGCCCTACCAGGACAAGGTGTCTGATCTTATTGCCCTATTCACCCAGCAGAAACTTGTCTTGAAACTTAATTGCAATAAGAAGAATGTTTGAAAAAAGTAAATCAGTGTATGCAGTGTCTTGATCATAATAAACTAAGGTCCACATTTTTATCCCTGAAGTTCATAAATCTGGATCACTCAAGAAAGAAACCAGAACAATGAAAAGTACAGTTGGGGAAACTTGAAAGCAATGCAAGTCATGAATTAGAAACGTGATGAAATGTGACATTCTTTCTATTTCAAAATCAGATGAATGCATTTTGGGGAGGTAAATATGGCGGGTTTAGCCTCTTTCTATTCCTGATACAGACTTGACTCAAAATTCGCTTTAACAATAAAGAAATATAAATCATGGATTATGATTTAGGAACGTGACGAAATGTGACAGTCTTTCAAATCTAAAATCTGATGTATGCATTATTTTTTTGGGGTAAGTATGGCTGCCCTCTTTCTATTCTTGATACAGACTTTACTCAACACCAATAATAAAATAATGTTCTGAATGCATTCACATAATACAACCCTCGAAATTAGCATAGGCCCGATGGCCCGGGGCCACTAAAAATTGCCGCCGGGCCAGTAAAAAAAATATTTGGTGGCCCGACGGGGCCAGCAAAAAAAACAAAAAAACAAAAAAACAAAAAATTTTTTTTTTTTTTTTTTTTTTTTTTTTTGTTGTTGTTGCAGATACAGATACCCAGTAGTCATGTTTAGTCCTGTCTATGGCATGACAAGAGCTTGCTTTTAAATGTAGCATTCAGCAAGTTATACCCTTTTCTCACATACAAAATATTGGTTAGTTAAAAAGTTTCAAGTAAATTGAGCAAGTAATACTGCTGCTAATGAATATTCATACATTCTTGAGCAGCAATACTCATTTTCTAACCAGTTGTCGTAAACAAAAAATTCATATTGAAAATCGTTATTAGTAATTTCAGTTATTTGCGTATTTTGCATATCTAATGAGCATCATAAATATCATATGCTGCTCATGAATATTCATATATTACTACTCAATGTACAACTACCCAATAAATGTGCAATTTTTGTACTAACCACTAATTTTTTATGTGAGAAAATGTATGTTGATGAATGCTAGACCAGTGGTATTTAAGCATTCCAAAGTGGAAGTGTAATTGTCACTCGTGTGTATTCAATCGCTGTGATTTTTTTATGTTCAAGACAATAAATAAAAAGACATGAAACGCACACATTCATCCTAATTCATCTTACAAGGAAACAAAGGGGAATGAAAAAAAGTATTGCCTAATACCCTGAAACTATCAATATGGTTACTGTATGAATTTTACTTCTGTTTTTCCTTATTTTTTTCGGGCCAGTAGATTTTGGTTTCGGGCCATCAAATTTGGAAAAAACTAATTTTACTGGCCCGACCGGGCCACCAACAAAAAAAGTTAATTTCGAGCGTTGCATAATAGCTGTAATACATTGTGCACGGGGATTGTAGGCCTACATTATAAATAGGGGAGTAAGTATTAACCGAGTTGTGATAACTCCAGGATATTCCAGGCTTGTGTCTAGGTGGAGAATATATGTGGAATGATACAAATTAAATGGCTAGTATGCTTCCTGGGGAGTTGAGAATGTGAGCAAGATAAAACTGTATGGGTCTAAACAGTAAGACCAGGGCCCCGTTGCAGAAAGAGATACGATTAATTGCAACGATCGTAAGTCAGATCACGTGTTCTAGATGCGCAAATCTGATTGGTTGAAACGCGTACATTTTCTGACTTACGATCAATCGATTGTATCTCTGCATCGGGGCCCAGGTCCCCGTTGAAGAAAGAGTTGCATTCGATTGTAAAATTGCAATTAATTGAAAGTCAGAAAGTATGCAAATTTGAAGCAATCAGATTTTGCGCATGTGGTCACATGATCTGACATGAAATTAGTAGCAACTTTACAATCGATTGCAATTCTTTCTGCAAATGGGCCCAGGAATAATAATAACAATACAAGTCCTGAGGATTATGTGCTACATAAAACAATTTACATTATCATTAAACTGTCTTAGAAAACAAGGTTTAACTCATTCCTCCCTACTCTATGCAATGCCCATAACATTAATACATGATAATCTTAGTTCAAGTAGACAATGGGTTAAACAAGTCTAGAAAGAAACTCACCATTATAGCAGGGAAGTATCCAGGCATCTGGGCATTTAGTTTTGTGTTAAGCTATTCAAATTATTCTCCCTTCAAGATCAAGATCAGTTTTCAAATGTAGTACATACTCTTCACGACACTGGGTGATGAGTATAATCTGGTACTGTGACAATGTTAAGTGTGATCCAATGTGTGAAACAGGATGGATCTTTCCTGGACCCCGTTCCTTCTCAGACTATATGCACTTAGTTTTCCGTTGTGCAATTCAAATGGTTCTCCCTTCAAGATATACTCCTCACAACACTGGGTGATGAGTGTTACTGGTACTGCGACAATGTTTAATAAGTGTGATCCAATGTGTGAAACAGGATGGATCTTTCCAGACCCTTTGCCCTCCAAGACAAGACCAAATCAAGTCACACTGTGCCTGGTAGGCCTATACACCTTTGCAACACTAGGTAAGTGGGGTTGTCCAAAAGATTGTGGCACCTAGTCCATGGTATCTAATGGCTGAAACAGGATGACTAAATCAAGACTGAACCCTGTTCTTTCCAAGACCAGATTAAGTAAAAAAGGGAAGGTCTTTTTATAAACGCTCTGCAACATGGGTAGACGATAATCCAATAGCTTAATGCAAGTGTAAATTCAGGATGAACAGGTTCCCTTCCAAAGAGAACATGATGAACAAACTATTTGCACTTCAGAGATAGATGTGATCAAACGGTTGAATTACAGAATAAATCTTTCCCAGACCTTGTTCCTTCCAAAACGAGATGAAATGATAATCCGTCTATATACTTGTATGGCAGGCCTATACACCTTTGCTGTAATTCAGTGAGCGATGTTGTCCAATACTAACTAGTTTGCGGCAAGTCTAAATTCAGGATGAACGGACTCATTCAAAGGACAACATGTTGACTACTAGTATATGTCACACTAGTCACACCCAGTTCCACCTGTTCACTCAAAGTCTCAAACTAGATCAAATCAAAGTATGGGACCACTCCTTGCCTTAACGTTAGGTAAGTTCTGATACTTCAAACAGGCCCAAAATAATTCGCTAAATCATGCTCTCCAAAAACCGGGACACATCAAAGTATTGGATACTCATTGCGAAACTAATTATGATCTAATATATCCATAATGAGCCAACTGGTTTCTCGGTACACATGTTTTAACGTGGGGTATGTGTTGAGACCCAAATCTTCATAACTGACCAAATCCGTTCAAAACACTGGAAACTATGTTAATTTGACAGGAGCATGATTAGAAATAGTTCAGATATGACATTTCCATGGTAAAAGGTCAAACTTGAAATTGAATTTTGTGTCCAATCTCACAGTAGACTATTAAATCTGATGTTCTATTAATACACTTCCGAGTGGGCAACTTCTAGCGTTGAAGGAGGGGGCGACAAAATTTGTTCCACATGACCAAGAAAGGAAGACGAAAACATCTGGGTCTTGAAAGAACAAATTCAAGAGCTGATTTTGTCGGCAAGATGTGGTCGATGTTGACCGCGAAAGGAAGAAAATAAATCTGTGACTTGATTCTCGAGTTGAAGGTGATAGAAATTCACAGGCTGATTTTGTCTGCAGGGTGTTACAGTAAAGCGTACACACGTAGGAAGTGCGGCACAAATTGAAAAATTATCAAACTAGTTTAATAATTTGTTGTCAGTAACAGCTTTCAAAGAAATACATGTTAGATCAAATGTAAAGTTTGCTGTCCAAAGTCACATGTGTATCCTTCTTGTGAAATAAAAACACAAATGAACCCCTTCAGGACGGGTCCCGTATTCAAATCTCGTGTTAGGGTCTATGGAGAATATATGTTATAGCAAAATCAATCAGTCCTGAGTGGGTTAAGAATGAATGAAGCAGAATAACAAGCATGTGAAGAAAGCAGTCAGGAAAAAATCAGTAGGTGACAATCTTCCAAAAATGGGCAAAATAATGAACAATCAGTCTTAATATGGCTATTGTTTCGAACAAATCCCTGTGCAGCTGTCCATGAGCCTCTGATCCAATATCCAGGAGGGATACACATAAATAAGAAGAAAATAATGGATAATCATTGAGGAAGCATTAGATTCCCTTGCTAACTATTTGCCTCTCGATCGCTCAATTCAATTTCAAAGTTCCAAACTCTCTTCCGCGCTGAGAGAACAAAAAATGAAGGAAGACCCAACAGATAATGTTGTTCTGTTCATAAAAGGGTATCCATACAAGGAAATCCCATGCTAACTATAACTATTTGCCTCTCGATCGCTCAATTCAATTCCAATGTTCCAAACTCTCTTCCGAGTCGAGAGAACAAAAATATGGAGGAAGACACGACAGATAATAAAAAATCCCTTCATAAAAGGGTATCCATACAAGGAATTGCCATGCTGTTCCAATCCTATTCATTCCTCTTGAACTCCGAGCGGCTTCTACCCGGCCCCATTCAGGTTCACACCTCCGATGAAAGGCTTTCGGCAGTTTCGCGGGAGCCGCTAATTTATCTCACCGCATGGGACTCCTTTCATGATATAGCCAGACAACAGAGAATGAGTGAGACACCGTACAGAATAGATGAACGCTAAATTGTTATGATGGTGAACTGCCGACATTGAAACGCAGGCCAGCATGCATGAGAAATTTGGTCACCGAAAAAAGGAAAAAGGTGAAGAAAAAATCCTTAGCATGACTTCATGAGCAAACGTGGAACTACGTGACACCACAGTTGGGTAAACACAATAACTCAAAATGTCGACGTCAAAACTGTCATATTACCATTAATTATGGAGACAAAGCTCCATACATTTGATGGAGTTCAACTGGAATTCATATTAGATCCTTATAGCACACAGGTAGAACACCACAAAAATAAATGTTTTTTTTTTTTATTACATCTCAGAAAAAAGTGTATATGATCCAAATTATTCAAAGTTCCACACAGTTTTCTTCCACTCAAATGTTCAGGGTAGTTGTAACATATTGTAATTGTTCTGAGTTCTGAAATGGTTTATGAAAAGAAAAAAACCCAAGAGCATAAAGTGGAAAATAAACGAATGACAAAATCAAGATGGCAGAGAAAAATATCAAAACAATACATCAAACATAAGTTCCACTCAGTTTTCTGCTACAAACTTTCATAGTTTTGACTGGATGTTTGTAAGTGGTCCAAGTCCTGAACTGGACTACAGCCACCAAACCAAAGAACATAGGTGGGCTGGTCCCCGTTTAGAGATTGGACTAGTGACAGGTCCTTGTCTTGGGCTATAACAGAATACAAGGCCGGAGACAATAGGCCCTGGCTTCTAAGTCCTCTATTCACCCCGGATTTGGGGGCTTGTCTTTGAGATTCGAGCATAATACACAAAGCCCCCACCCTTGTTTCTCTGTTTGTCTTTTCCTACCTCTGTGACCATCTCTCCATTTCTCTTCCGATCTTTCTCTCTCTGTTTTCTTCCCACCCTTTCTCAGCTACACTCTCCCTCTCTTTCTGTCTCTTTTAAATAAACATAGTTTGCAACTTTACATATCTTTTATTGAATCTCTTCTGTCGATGTTTGATTTTCTTGTCTGCCACTACCCTTTTATACAAATCCTCAAAGCCTCTACTAGATAGTGTATATTTGTGATACAAGGATATTTTGAAATTCCCTTTTATAAATGTTGATTAAAGGGATACCTGTAAAGTGTCAGATATTGCACAAAATGACATTTGAGGCTTCAATCCTATATCAATATCATTGTAAAATACAATTGAAAGATTTGTGAAAGTTTGAAAGAAAACGAACACTGTTTACCTAGTGAAAAAAACGAATATTGAGTTCATTTATTATCACCGAATACTGATGGCCTGCCGTAGATTTGTCGCAGTAATAATCATCCGTTTGACGATATCCGCAGTTCCGCACCCATGTATGTTTACAGACGGTACAGAATTCATGGAATTTGCGCGCGCTCGGGAAGGTCGGGAAGCTCGGGTCGGGAAGGTTTTCCACGCGCGCTGGCCGGACGTGTTCAGCTACGACAATTGTATTTTATTTGAAAAGCGTTGCCAACGCTTTTCAAATAAAAGATTTCAATGGTAATTATCTTCATACTAAAGGGACATTTGAAAAAATCTAACCCTATTTTATTCTTCTCTTACCATAAGCTAAACACGGCAGAAGAGAAATGAGGAAGCTCCAAGTATTTTTCGTGGAGTTAGACACTTTACAGGCATGCCTTTAACTAATGTAAAATGGATAAAAAAGGGAAACATTATTTTATCAATACATGAATAGACCTACAAGATATAAATTTAGCGTATAACAATCATTCATCTACCAAAACAAATTTGCGCATGTCATAATTGGCAATAATCTCTGATGGAATGTGTATAATTCTATGAAAAAGTATAAAATGCCCTTCAGTCTCACTCAAATTTACTACCCACTCAGCAAACTAACAAGTAATAAACCAGGAAATAATCTCAATCGGAATGCATGTTATTCTCAAATAAAGGTGAGTCAAAACCTTTGGTTTGTTTTCTTGATTTTCAATTACAAGTACCATAATAAACCCAATATTTTTAAAACCATTCATTAATATTTTTACACAAGTTCTTCGTGGCTTAATAATATGAATCGGAATGCATTTTATTCTTAAATAAAGGTGAGTCAAAACCTTTGATTTGTTTTCTTGATTTTTAATTACCATCATAAACCAAAATATTTTTCGACCATTAATTAATATTTTTAGACTTAGTACTTTGTGGCTTCGCTTTACGGATCACTGGATTGGCAATAACACACACTGCATCCTTTCCATAATGGATTATAAATAAACATGTATGTCTAGAAGGCGAATTAATAATGTTTTAGAAAAGAAACAGGATACAAGGTTGTATGTGTTTGAGAAAAACAATTCCTCAAATGATCTACTTCAAAGTAATTTTGTTATTTCATAATTTTAGCATCAGACCACCTGATTTCCCCACTTATTAAGCGGATACGTCAGGGGAAGTTCCCTAACTGAAAGATTGCATGATACGGATCATGGAAAACAATCAAATTACCCTTGTTATTATCTTAGTTATTATCTTAAATATCCAGGAGAATTGAATTAGTCTATCTGTATCGATTAAAGTTATAAACAATAGTTATTGTAATTAAATTATAATCTGAAGAATAATTGTGATAATGATGATGATGACCATAATAATAATAATTATAATAATCATTATTATAATAATCACTATCCTGACGACGGATAGTCAACCTATTCGAAACGTCGAGCCCCTCCTACCATCCACCCTCTCCTCGCAATACCAACAGTCCTTTCCAGGACTATCCCAACAGTCCTTTCTAGGACTACCAACAGTCCTTTTTAGGACTCTCCTACAAAGAATACCAACAGTCCTTTTCAGGACTATCCCAACAGTCCTTTTTAGGACTCTCCTACAAAGAATACCAACAGTCCTTTTCAGGACTACACCAACAGTCCTTTCTAGGACTACCACAGTCCTTTTTAGGACTATCCTAGAAAGAATACAATCAGTCCTTTTCAGGACTCACCAATCCTCCCCTCTCACATGGTGCAACCGCAAACCACGCGTATTATATACACCACCATGGAAACCGATACTTACAAGCAACATTATAATTATGATAACAATGATAAACAATAATGGCAATAATGATGTAATAAATGTAATGAGCAACAGCAACACAAGAACAACAACAATAATGATAACAATCAAATTTTCCAGGTTAAACGAACATCAAATACCGTGTGGACACCAAATCTATATTTATCTATCTGTCACTCTCTGATTCTGCATGAATGAAACGAGCAATTAATGAACGGAATTTAAACAGAAAACAAGCAACAGAAAACAAGCGGAAGGAAGCCTGTGCAATAACATGGCCGTTGTTAGATAATCCAACAGGAAGCTTTTGAATGGGGTGCCAAAAGATCATGAAAATAGGACAGATCATACAAAAAAGAGAGAGCTAGAAAGAATCAAATAGAAAGAAAGATACAGAGACAGAGACAAATGAAGACAGACAGAGGGAGAGAGAGAGAAATGGAGAGAAAGAGACAGACACAGATAAAGACAGAAAGAGAGACAGGTAGAGTACGAATAGGATTATGTGAACTGTAGTTTAAAGGGATAGTTGAGTTTTGGTAGAGAGGACGCTAGACTACTTTTTTTTTGTGAGGTAATGAAAAACTGAGTGTAAAATTTGAAAGAGCATAATATTTAAATAATAAAATCATCTTTGTTTGATCAAAATCGGTTCAGAGACGGCTGAAATATCCATAAATATAACAATTTGTAATAAAGCTGGGGCCCCAGGTTTATTAGAGAATTTTGAACCAGCCGTTAAAAATTCAAAAAAATGCTTCTTCTTTTCAAAAAGTTAGAAAATAGGTATTTAAATAGTTGTTGGTTATTTCTCTATCTATCACTATTTCAACAAAACATCACATGCACAATATTTTATTTAAAATGGTTGAAACCGATGAGTGTTTAGAGAGCACCCTCTTACGTTTTAACGGCTCTTTTTGAATGATAACATGATCTTTACTACGTCATTTGTAATTTTGTGTTCCTTTCTAGTTATAAACATTAGTTTGTAATGTAATGATGCAGGTTTTGGTTACTAAAATTCAGTTTCACCAAAACTGTACTCTCCTTACCAGAACTCAACTATCCCTTTAAATGACAAATAACATTTGAAATGTCGCAAGACAAACGGAAATACATTTGAAGTGTATTGCACCAGTTGCGGATAACTGAAGTTCATAAAATGCAGTTTATTGCAAAACAGGTAAAGAGGATTACACTGCTTTATTTTTAATTCACCAATACTATGAGGAAATAAAATACAGAAATAGAAACTACATCAGAAGATGAAACAACTTTTATTGGTTAATCAATAATTAAGCATGCAATTTCAATGTTGAAATCATATTGGAAATATGATTCACGGAGCAAGGAATGCCTTAAAGACCTTAAGGATGAAAATGAAGACAAGATCGCACAGTCCTTTAAAAAAAAAATTCCAGAAAAAGTAAATAAGATGTTTTCAAAAGAGATAGAAAATAATTTGAGTACTAAGTTGAAGATAACGGTTGAACCTATGTAAAGTGACCACCTAGGGGAAACAAAAAAAGTGGCCACTGTAGGCAGGTGACCTGTATTATTTAGGTTCTACATTATACATGTACATCTACAACACTGTTTTTCTCTGCAAGGGTCACTTTTAGTGGCCAATTTAATGCTGGTTCGCCGCTATAGACAGGTGGACACTTAAGACAGGTTTGAGTGCAATTATCTGTGAACGAATCTGTCAAACACTGTCCAGGTTGTCAGGAAATGCTCTTTCCTGATCCGATAACCATGAACTTTAACTATGTACTTTGTAACTTTAAAGGGGTATTCCGGGCTTGATAAAACCATTCGTTATTTGAATAAGCAGAATAAGAGGCATAATTGGTGAAAATTTGATCAAAATCGGACAAGAAACACGGGAGTTATACCTATTTGAACATCATGTAGTAATGAGCGATCGTTTCAAAATTGCCGCCATATGCAACATCATTGACGAGCAACTCGCCATGGCTTTAGTACATGAAAATACACTTATTTCTCATTTTCGTTGCTAAAAATTAATTTTTCTCTGCTTGTTTTCACGAATTCATAGAAGAATATCGATGGGCCAACCTCTTTGGAATTTGTAAGCTCATAAATTTGCTTTGTTATTAAGAAAATTTAAATTTTTTAAAATTTCCATGTAGAAGTCAAAATGGCTGCAGCTCGCAAGTGACGTCACGATCGATAGCAATTGCGAACGATACTAAAAATCGGAGCAAAGTTCATCCTGTCGTAACTTTTTTATTGCTCTACCGTTTTTCGATCATGATTCTTCATATTCACTTCATTTTATAGCAAACATCATATTTCTGGGGTGGAATTCCCCTTTAACTACGTAAGTTACTCAAAATATCATGAACATAATAACCTATTCCAACCCATTCAGGACTAATAATTGCATAAGTTTATTGCACCAGTTGCGGATAACTGAAGTTCATAAAATGCAGTTTATTGCAAAACAGGTAGAGGATTACACCGCTTTATTTTTAATTCACCAATACTATGAGGAAAGACTATGGACTATAAGTTTAGGTAAAGTGCAAGTAACAACAATTATGACAAGAGGGGATTGAATAAGGTATAAAATGGAACAAGAAGAATCCACTCTCATGGCCAGCTTTTATGCATAGCAAATTCCTCTTCCACAGGAACCGGGTGGGTTGTGTGCAAAGTCTATTGGGATTTCACAAACTCGTAGGGAACAGGTTAATGATTATACAATAAATATTCATCATAAAGCTATATATACAATGAAAACCCTTACATGCTTATTGGAAAAAAAAAATTATAATTATCACCCAAATTGAGACAAGCACCATAGTTGTCTTCATATGTAATACTAGACACAGAAATCCCGTCTATTCAACGGAAAGTGTGAATGTGTTTGATCAGTGGTTAGTTCTATATAATTCAATTTGAGAAAACCATACAACTCCTTATGAATTTACCTTTAAACAACATTTCAATGAGATTGCTTCTTTCACAATCCTTTCTCTATACCATCCTCCTTCCGAAGTGTATACAAAAAAGAAGACATGTTCCCAGAATCCAGACAAATGCCTCTGTGTTTCCCTATGGCACACAATACCGTAGAACACCGTCGTCAAGCACCCCCTAGCACCTATACATATCTTGCTTTTAAAGACGTTTCCATGAGATTCACCTCCATTATTATCCTCATGAATATCCCTCACCATTATTTGCATTCTTGATTAAAGTTTCCCGTTTGGACAGAGAGCGGGCGCTCTTTAAAAGCAAGATGCATATGGGTGCTTGGGGGTGCTTGACGATGGTGTTCTACGGTACTGTATTGTTCAGATCCCTGGATGACAAGTACTACCGTATTTGTCGGTGTATTACCCGCTCCGATGTATTAACCGCACCCCCAACTTTGGCCATTTTTCCATGAAAAAAAAAAAATTTGATAGTATAATTCTTGATTTTTAGTCTTTAGATGGTCAGCATTTTCTTAGGAAAGGTACCAAAAATAGCTTATCTATCAGAGAAGTTTTGCCTATGAATTTTGTTTTATTTACTGAAGCCTCCGAAGTAAATAAAGAAAATTATCAGGCCTTCTTCACAGCAGAAGAATCTATAACTTCTGTTGAATTTGCCACACGGATCACTACACATGGGACTACATAAAACGTTAGACAACAAAACAAAGATTTCACCAATAAAACAATCAGAACGGAGATTAAAAAAAAACTGTACCTTAATGTTATTCCTTCTTTCTAGTTCAAATTATGTTGAATCTACTCTTGAAAACTGTTTCAGGGGATAAGAAATTACGATCGTTACTTGCGAGTGCATTGTACTGATATACGATCACGATGTTGTCATGTCAGCTCACATGTTTTGAAGGGTGGATTATTATTTGAGTATTAGCACTCAATAGTTTAGCATAATTTTGATGACATATCGAGTGCTACAGTGTACAACGTACCAATTTCTTATTAGCACATGCGGAAATCGCACACGTGTGTGCATTCAGCGGCGTGGCCTTTCACCTGAACGAGGGCGCGCCTGTGCTACCCGCAGCGCTAGCATGCACACCGCCAGCGCGCACCGGCGCGGCCGGGGTGGCGGCTTGGGGTCGCGTCGGGAAAGGGAATTCCCGCCTGAGCTAGCTGCTCGGCCAGTCGCGCGGGTGCATGTTAGGATTCGTACTAAGATCGTGAATCTTCCAAGCCACTTTCGCAGCAACAACGAGCAATATTTAGGAAGAGGTAAAAGAGAAACAAAAGACACTGCATGACTTGTTTTGGGGGGAATATGCTTGTATTTTCCGTGCATCGTATGAGTATGAATGCCTTGCTGAGGTGGACTTTGGTCACTTGTGAATCTTATCTCCGTGTATTAACCGCTTCGTAATTAAGGCCCGGCGCTGGCTAGGCAATTTGCGTGTACAATTTTCCTATCTCCGTGTATTGACCGCTCCCCCCATTTTGGAGCTTTTTTTGGGAGAAAAAAGGTGCGGTTAATACACCGACAAATACGGTATTCTGCCTCAACAATACATGAGTATGTTTGATGTTTGATGTGAGGTCTGTATTATTATAGATTTTCTATACATGTTGAGGACCAGGCACAAAATAATGTATAAGTATAACCCTATGAAAAGTGTTTGACAATAACATGCATACCCCTATGAATCTATAGACTATAGTCCTTTTCCATGAAGGCCGTTGTTCGAGGATACTTATTCGCTCATTGCCCTTTCACCCATTTTAACCCAGTCTCCGATCCTATGCATTACAAAAAAGTGTAAAGTTGTCCTACGTGTTTCTTGCATGATGATGACTTGTAAAAAAGCAACTCAATTAACCTGGAACTAATTAATATGATAATTAAATCCTTGGAAACATATTGCATACATTAACTGTGTGCTGCATCAGGCAAACCTCAGGCAAGCTAGTCTCAGGATGCAAGGGAGAATCTTTTTTGATAGAATATGCATAGGATTTGAATATCTTAGTGAACCAGTCTATTCCAGAATCATTGCATATCAAAGTTTCTTATACCACCTAATAACTCTGATCTTCTCAATTCTTAGGAGCTGTTTGGAGAAATGCTCCCTAGGAAGTGGAGATGGTGCACAAGATGTGTGCAGGCTGGCATTGCATTGTGTCCTATGGGTGGGGTACTTTAAAGTGCTTAAAATGATACTGTTTCGTTTAAGGTGCTATGAAATCAGAGACCAAGCATTCACATATTTCACATTGAAATTATACAGGATTTGAACAGATTTCTCACAAAAATTTGAACCGTTTTTGGAACAGTCTACATCTAGGTGTGGATGGTTTGCAACGGAGTATACTCTTGAAAGAATAGACACCCTGTCCCATTCCTATATTCCCCTGTCCATGCTTCATCCCATTGTACTGCACACAATGGATGGTCCATTTAACCCTTTCAAAACCCATGATCATTATGATTCAACCAATTTGGCATGCTTATGTCCCAGTATTCTTTCTGAGAGTTAATGGATTATCTGAATATAGCTGACCAACATTTGTCTGACAATACCTGAAAAAGCTGAATATAGCACGCCAACAATGGCTAACAATAGCTGAATATAGCAGACTGATTACATACTAGGATCTTGTAAAGTAAATCAAGCTTGACAAACTAGTATTGTGGTGAGACAGTTATATTCAATCAGGCACCATGGTATCTCTGTGTAATTTGCCAACCAAGTCTAATCCCCTTGTCCGTAATCCAGCACAAAGAGAGCCTCACAAATTACAGGAAAGATGTACTCAAGAGGGCATAAAGAATGTGGGAGTCTCCAACCTTTTAAATGGCTAGTATAAAGCAGGTTTTTCTATACTTGAATTTATATTTGTTCGCCATGCAAACCTTTGAGTTATTGATGAATATATCTTTGATTCTGATTCCCACAAACCATCCTTGTACTATTAAGCTCCAAAGATCCATTGACTTTCTTTACAAAAAATACAGGCCTTTTGTCGACAGGGTTACTTTGGGTTATATTTTGAAGCCCCTTCTTGGCATTTAAAACGGTTTTTCTCTCGTACTTATGACCTGCTCTGCCCTCTTTTTGCATCTTGTTCACAACTCTTTCATGGTTTCAAAACAACTAAACAACTATTAAGAGCTGACATCTTGGTAAGCATAACCCCTAAAAAAGTTAGACATCATTTAATTTATATGAAAATATGAAACCTAGCCTTTTGGATGGCTTGTAAAATAATAGATGCTCCATTTAAACTTTACCTGTGCTAGTGTGCTTGTAAGTTTTGTTTTCCAGTTATTTAGGTGGCGAGAGAACTTGGTCCAATCAGCTACCAACCAAAACTTTTACTTTTTTAGGCAAGTGCCTGAGCTAACTCGTGCTGTGTGTTAACGTGCCTCCCTGTGCTTCCTACGCAGGATAGGATTTACGGAAAACACCCCGTCTCTCGGATAGGATGATAAATGGAGGTCCTGTGTATAAGACAGTTACATCTCATGCTAGTCTGAACTCAAAAAGAGTAGGGTGGTACATCACACCCAAATTAAAGTGACAGAATAATCAGCAAATTGGTTATGGTCACTATACAGAGTGAGTCAGAAAAAATGTCCCATCTTTTAAAAGTTGTCTTGTTTGAAGTATGATCATTTAATCATGGGTTTTATGATATGTCTTGGTAGAGTTATCCTCCCAGCATATTTCGGTACCCTTTTCATTTGAATCTCTGCACGCATGACTGAACATCAGACAATCTTTAGAAGACTGCAAAATCACACTTGCGCCAAGTGGCTGGGTGAGGAATCAAACAAATTGTGAAAGAATTTATAACTTTTACTGCTGGGACACCGAACATTGGGATAACTGCGGCATAACCCTTGCAGAACTTATGTTACACTCTAAGTTGGATGTGGTGTGGCAAGATTGGTAGAGCGCGCGCTTTCCGATCATGAGATCCCGGGTTCGAACCCTGCCCACTGCCTTTGTCCTTCGGCAAGACAATTTATCCACAATTGCTGCTCTCTACCCAGGTGTATAAATGGGGACCCGGAAGGAGGTGAAAGCCTTTATGTGAACGATCTTCTTGAGCCCATGAGCGCTTGGAAGGAATGCTCCCCAGGGAGTGGAGATGGTGCACACAATGTGTGCTGGTTTGCATTGTATCCTATGACCGGGGGTAATATTATCATTGTAAAGCGCTTAGAGATGATTATTAATCATATTAGGCGCTATATAAATCGAGATTATTATTATTATTATTATAAGTTCTTGCATACTTGGTGACCAAAAATGATCTCTGTTGCGGGGTGAACTGAGGACGAAACATAATTGTCCTACTCAACAGGGCTCAACATAATTAACTGCTGCCAAATCAGGCAAGCCCTTTGTTGGCAAGAACAACAAAAGCACAGATATTCATTGTAAATTGCCCTTGTTGACTAACAAAAGACATAAACGAGATTCATTTTTATTGTTATTGTACCAACGTATTGAGATAGCACATTGGATTTATGTGGTGGTGGTGTTGAATGTGTTAGGGGAAAGATTGTCAGGGAATTCCCGCTTTAATATTCACCGATCTTGTTAAAAATCAATGCTTGATCAGAAAAGGGGAAATGTTAACACTGCAGCCATTATGAAACAATTTTTACTGTGCGTGTGTGTGTTTGTGTGTTTCTGTCTTGTTCAAAACACTGTTTTATTCCTCACCCAACCACTTGGCGCAAGTGAGATTTTGCAGTCTTTTAAAGATTGTCTATTGTTCAGTCATGCATGCAGAGATTTAAATGAAAAGGGTACCGAAATATGCTGGGAGGATAACTTTACCAAGACATATCATAAAACCCATGATTAAATGTTCATACTTCAAACAAGACAACTTTTATAAGATGGGACATTTTTTCTGACTCACTCTGTACAGGAGAGGAAGAAGTGGGGAAATCCATAGTATCTAGTCCCTTGCGTAGGCTGTAAAAATAAATCATGGATGCTCGCAGTAAAATCAACTTTACCTGTGCTATTAAGCTTTCAAGATTTTGTTACCTCTAATAGGTGTCCTGAAGACTTGATTGACTATTCTAAGAGCCAGAATTTTTAGGTTAGGGTCTAAGTGTATATCCTTGCTACATCAATACCTAGATCTCTGGAATTCGGGATGAAAATAATAGTTACTCCAATAAAATAAACTTTACCTGTGCTATTGTGCTTTCAAGTTTTCGTTTCCTCTTTCTAGGTGACCTGTACTGTAGTCTCTTGATCCACCTGTGCTAGTATGAACATCAAAGTTCAGTGGGTAGCTTTCCTACAACAGCTCCCTTCTGCACCTCAGATAGGCTGTAAATTGTCCTTGTCAATGGTATCTCAGATGCTTGTAAACACATGTATACATTGTAGGCTTATTAAACTGTTCCCTAGTAGATTTTGCGATCCTCGTAGAGCTAAAACATGGCCCACCTGGTTTCTGTAGGCAGTGGGTTTAATCGTTTATGTATCCTTTTACACCTTGAACCAACAATGTTCATGATGAAACTAAATGAGCTCCAGTCTCTTCCATGAATTCCAAATTTTTTAAGGAATGTGATTAGAAGGGCGTGTTTTACTTGAAAGTCCTGGGCAACGATTGAACGTTTTAAACACAAAACCTTTTTGTTGCTACTTGTTTGTAAATACCAAACAGAGATAAGATCTTGTTATGTTTCCTAAACGAATGACAGTTAGCGGGAAAGAAACAGTGAGTAGAAAATATACTTAAAACACTGTTATTAGTGATTAAAGGGATAGTGCATCACCGTCGAATCTATTTCCAATCAGTATGAAGTGCAATCTGTGTTTAGAACAATAAATTAACATTTTAGCATTATTATTATTTTGTGTTCTGATTTTCAAAATATAGATATTTTAATATACAGGGTTCTTTACGAATAATGTACAGGAATTCCCTATTTAGTAAAAACTTAAAACTTCTTTTAAAGTTTGCATAAAAGTCTGAATAATCAAAACATTCATGACATTCAGAAAACATGACAGACATAACATATTTTGCATTTATAAAATAAATTATTTATTTCCTATTCTTTAAAAAGAAATAAATATCCTCAGAGGAAAAACTCCTAATACATACATATATATTTATATGAAAAATATATTGGTAATTAGTTTCAGAGGGTAACATCTCCCTTTAAAATGTCCAAAAAACAACAGACATTTGTGGCCCATTAAACATTGATTTCCGAGGATTTCATGGGCTAAACATGAACAAAAGATAGAAAAGAAGGGGGCCTCATCAACACAAAATATGTACACGATAACAATTATCTAAATTCCCTGCCTCAATTTGTCAAACAAGACATGATATTGATTAAACTGTTCCCGCGCGACAAGTCCCCAGATTAATTAGCTTGCTTCCAATGTAATCACCAAATCAATAAATACCACACAAATCATGATGCTTTGCATGTATAAATCTCCCTTTGTAATTACTATACTTCAGACATAACAATGGAATCATTTCAAATATCATCAATGCAAAATCTTCATTGCATTTTATAAAGCCTGATATTAGTACAGTATTTGTGTGCATTTCTTTAATCAGTCTCGGTCATGCTTCCTCAATCAAGCAAATAAAGATTACCGGCAGAGAATGTTGAACTTTGCATTTTTCTTTGTATTTAAACATGTCCCATTAACTCTAGAACTGTTCTCATCTTTTGAAGTTCCATTAACCTGTTCCTAAAGGGAACCGGATGGGCTATGTCAAAGTGTATGTGGCTTTTAGAATCTAGAAGGGACCTGGTTAACCCATTTAAGACTGCATGAATGAGATTTTAGTGTAACATGCATTTTTCATGGACCACAGCTATGCACTTTGGGACCAGTCCTGAATGGGTATGTATCCGTGCAACCTCTTTGGTAAGACTTTTTTTTTCTTCTTTTCCATTTGAGTCATAATAACCAGGGTTTACCAGAAATGAATTGAAAAAATAAAATAAAAAAATTAAAAACATCCATTTGAAAATAAACTAAATTTCCTTGAGAAATATGCAGATTATATGCAGATAATTAAACAGGTCTAAATAAAATTACAAATTTTTTACACAAATCAATGTGTTCTATTAAACAGATCCCAGCAAATCAGATTGCTTTAAATCACAAGGCTATTAAATCACAAAAGCATGTACTTTCATATTCTTTATGTATGCATTTTATATGAACTTGCTGTAAAACTATAATTTCTCAGAAAATAAAATATGAGGATTTCAATTTCCACTACAACACAACATAAATGTATTTCACAAGCTTTACAAAATTTCATGAACTGTTTTATAACAATACAATACATCTTTCATCTATGTAGTGTATTTGTGTGCCTATTTATAAATAAGACTTTGCCCCTCCCTAATATAATCAATCCCAAAATACTTCTACATTATGGAGACTCAAACTCTTGTTTGGGAGTTGTCAGCTATTTTTAGAGTCTGGTAAATATTTGCTCAGCAATTCCAGAAAGAGGAGTAGTGCCAAGGGTGAAAAGGAAAAGCATGTCTAACTTCAAACACAAGAGGGCGACACTGGGGATATCAAACTTCATGCATTTAGTGAGTACAGCATGGTTGGTGATATAATAAATGTTCAGTGTTCATTCATACAAATAACAGAGTTGGGAGTTGTCAGCTATTTGTAGAGTCTGGTAAATATTTTCTCAGCAATTCCAGAAAGTGGAGTAGGGGGCCATCTACAAAGTACGTACACAATTTTTTGTCCGAAATTGACCCCCCCCCCCCCCCGACCCCCCCCCCTCCCCCCTGTACGCACTTTTTGGCACTTTTTTTGCATGTGGTTGAATACAGCGTACCAGGGGCGTAGACAGGTCATTGATACCCATTCAACTGGGGGGGATGATCTATTCATTCATCCCCCCCAGTTGAACAGGTATTACGTAACTCGCTATGCCCGTGCAGCGTACACATCAGTGTGAACCCCCCTCCCCCCCCCCCCCCCCCACTCTTGTGCGTACGTACTTTGTAGATGGCCCCTAGTGCCAAGGGTGCAAAGGAAAAGCATGTCTAACTTCAAACACAAGAGGGCGACACTTGGGATATCAAACTTCATGCATTTAGTGAGTACAGCATGGTTGGTGATATAATAAATGTTCAGTGTTCATTCATACAAATAACAGAGTTGGTAGTTGTCAGCTATTTATAGAGTCTGGTAAATATTTGCTCAGCATTCAAGAAAGTGGAGTAGTGCCCAGGGTGAAAAGGAAAAGCATGTCTAACACAAGAGGGCGACATTTGGGATATCAAACTTCATGCATTTAGTGAGTACAGCATGGTTGGGGATAGGATACAATGTTCAGAACAATGCAGGATTCCACAAAGAATAGACCATGAACTGGTATAAAGATGAACGCTGCCCTCTTTTGTTGACATGCCATACATTGTGGCCATGCAAGATTCACCACAACTTCGTCTATGACTTGAACAAAAAAATGATCAGGTACAAGTTCTTCAGAAATGTTCCAATGCATAATTTTGGTTTGCAACATTTCACAATCTTTTTCTGGTAAAGGTTCCTACATTTTGCATCATTTTTGCAGAATTATTCAAATTTTGAAAAAATACACAAAATGTCCCCAAATTGCATCCATAGATTGCACCACTGGTTCAATCAACTAAGACCTTGCTTCACCTCGCTAATTGGAACCCCACTGATAGTCAGGAAGACATGCTGTCAAATAGGCTAAAATTGCCTGGATTCTATTATCGAAATACTTGTGGCTCAACCATTTGAAATAAGATGCTGCTATGAGCAACTAGGTGCACATTCCCCCCCCCCCCCCCCTGCATGGATATGAAACTAGGCCATTAGGCAGGGTAGGAAATATATGGGGGTTGAGGGCAATTTTGCCCCCTAATTTTCAAAATAGCCCCATGAAATCAGTAGGTAGCCCCTAAAATTACCATAGGGTATTATTGGTAAAATTTTTGGATTTCCATCAGATTGGAATTTTATAAGTAGCCCCCTAAAATTAAAAATTAATTCCTGCATTGCCATTAGGTGAGTATGACCTTGCTCACCTTACTAATGGGAACCCCACAGGTTCCAGGAAGAGTGCTGTCAAGTTCTCTGCAATCTAAATGTTATTGTTGGTTATTGCAGCAAATTTCATACATGAATGATTGTGTTCTAACTTTCCATAACTTTCACATTTGGATGTATACTCAAATTTTCTCTTTCATGGAATGTAAAAAAAAAAAAATGCTATATTCTTCTTTCACCAAAGATACTTTATCCTTCATTCATGTTTCACACCGTGTCAAAGATAAAAAGGGGAAAACTTCTTTTATCATCAAAATAGAAGAAGCATAGCTAGTGTAGTCAGGATGAGTAGTAAAGACTGATTAATTTTCATTAAGTTAATTAATTTTTCAGGCAGATTAAAACACACTTTTGGCTCGGTCCTATAAACAGGGTCAAAGAACTTGTTATACTACTTGATACTATAATGCTAAAATAATGACATAACTTTGCAGTAGTACCAGAATGTTCAAGATCTACTGCTATAGGAGTGAAACAGTGCAGTAAAAGAGTCTGGTAACCAGGCAACCTGAGAGACTTGATGAATTGATTGGCTCCCTGCTGCTGACACTGATTGGCTCTAATAACTACTTCCAACCCCTAGGAGTAACCTAGGGTTACTGGATCACTTACATCATTGACCTAGGTCTATGCTCCTAATAACACAGGTAAGGAGTCAAACATGTACTTGGCTTCTTTAATTTAAAAGGATCGTAACATTGTCAAAATCCCAAATACATTAGAACTCTAGCGGTTCTCACATACCTTGTTGTATCTGTATTGCAAAAAGTGGCATTGAACAACCACAGGTTTCGGTTTGCCAAAGTTCTCTTTTCGTTTTACAAATATGCATGATTGAAGTGTTTGAATTTGAAAGTTTCTAGTGAAGACTTTCAACCGTGTACAAAGGCAGTGCAAATGAAATGGTGGACATCACTTTGCATTTTGGCTCATTACTCGGTCATGTGACATTCACTTACCATGGAATTTTCAAACATCAATCAGTGGACAGATCCGATCACAGAGACGCACATTTTATCAACTAAATCAGATTTTGCACATGTCAATTTTAAGGTTCTAGATCCCTTTAACACCTCTGCAATTGCAGACAAAAAACAACATAACTTTGAAACTCAAGAACGGGAGAACAGCACTCTCAAGACTCAAGTCATACATACTAAAAAAGTGCAAGTACACGTCACTTCTCCACCAACAATTATAATTGTTTGGTAACAACAACACCACGGTCCATGCACATAAATATACTCCCCCTCATTATATGATGATAACCCTGGCATTGTGTACATACTACACAGCCGGAGGGCACAGCAAATTTTTCAGACACATAATTATCATGACAAATTAAACATCATTTTCTTTCTTCTTTTCACCTCTTTCGTTCTGTTCTCTGTTATGTGTAGAATTTTCAAAATATATAAAAAGTTTAAACTTCACACTGACCTATAGGGTTGAGTGTGTTCCTTTATAAAAAGCAGTGTTCAGCAATATTTTGTTATAATTTTTATCAAAATGTGGTATAAAAGTACAAATACTCCAGGGTCAACATAAACTGTGGATTCGGAGTGTATGGTACAGTTTTACTTTAGTGAAAATGGCTTTATTACGATACAATACTTTTGATTTTTAAAGTAGGAAGGTATGAATTGATAGAAACTCAACAAAATCATTGTGTGTGTGTGTGGGGGGGGGGGGGGGGGGGGGGGCTGGCATAGTAATGACAGGGCAAGGGAATCCACGTCAATCAGTAGCAAGTTTGGAGAAGGCCATATAGGGGGTACACTCACACGTTATATCATTAGGGTTTAAATTAACAAGGCTTGAAAAGTCTCAAGTTCTTCTGAAGTGTGAACTTTGCAAATATATCTAGAGTCCGTCAGTCCGGCAACTACTCAGATGCAAAGTGCAATTTTACCAGATAGTGTATGTTAGATTCAGTCTTTAGTAAATTGCAAAGCTACAACCAAGGTGCAACAAACTCGTAGTTGTAAGATGATTGAAGTGCGAACTTGACAAATATTTAAGTCATAACTGGAGATACAATTAAGCAGGCCTGTATTTAGTCAACACAAAAACGTCACAAGACCCTTGCAATAGACCGCTTCTGTAATGTATGCAAATAATATGCGTATGACGTCAGACTCCCCGTTGGCAAGCTTAACAATAGTAACTAGGTCCGGCAAGCTGCAGCAAACTTAGCTTGCTGGACCTAGTTACTACTGTTACTATTGTTACGTCATACGCATATTATTTGCATACATTACAGAAGCGGTCTATTGCAAACTTGTCAAACATAAATGGAGTCAGCTCTAAAAGTTCCAGTAGTACTTTTTGTAAGATCCTTGTCTCTCCTAGGGTGGTCTCCAGTTTAAAGGGATCTAGTATTACTTTATTGAAATGTGCAAACAAATGATGAACTGTTGATAAAATGTGTATTTCTGTGATATGTCCACCGAGTGATGTGAGAAAATTCCATGGTAAATGAACGTCATAAGGCCGAGCAATGAGCAAAAGTGCAAAGTGAAACTCAGTGCACTAAATTTGTACACAGTTGAAAGTCTCCCATGGAGATTTTCAAATCCGAACATGAATTTCTTTATAACAAAAGAGAAATTCTGAAAACCCAAACCTGTTCCCTGCTCCTATTGTAAATATGAATACAATGAAGTATGTAAGAACCACTAGAGTTCTAAGCTATTGTTTAGGACTTTGACGATGTTACTAGGTCCCTTTAACTTTGAAGCTTGCTCTACTAACTTGGTGGGTTGAAGGATGTTAGCACAAGTAATTACCCTAGCTAGCTGGTTTATTGTTTATCCATTTCAGATTAGAATCGGGACAGAAATCTGGACAGTCAACACTCGACCATGAGGCACAATACATACAAAAGGGAAGCAGTTATCTGCTAAAATAATAACAGAATAGAGAAAACCTGAGTTCTTTGGTTTAATCCTGGGGAAACCCATATTTTCTTTACTCTTTTTCATTTATATTATATTATCTGGTCAGTTTCCCTATTATGTTCACTCTGTATTTTAAAAGTACATTTTATTGAGCAACACACAGTTTTCCTAGTCCCCAACTAGGGTTAGCTGGGTAAGCAGGTACCCTAGTTAGCAACTAAAAGATCATGTTTTTAATTCTTAGCCACCTCATTCAAAATAGACTTAGCAAGGAACTAAAAGCTAGCAAGGAACTAAAAGCTAGCGAGCTTTTACGAATATGGGCCCAGTTGTCTATGTGTATCATGGTACTCTCACAGTGGGTGTAACTTCGAATATAAGATCTTGCCTCAATAGAATTGAAATACAAATAGGATTAGAGAAAGTAAAACATACATGAGCACATACTGTATAATAGTGCTAAGCGCAAAGTGAAAGTAAAACATATGAGCACATACTGTATATAAATGCACAATTGTGAATTCATTTCACTTAACATCAAGACAAAGATTACATTTTTTTTTCAAAGTTTAATAAATTCTGATATGAATATAAAAAGAAAACCCATTACTGGGAGACAGTTAGATAAAACTGACTTTGGTAAAACCAACAAAAGAAATACACTACCTTTAAAAGGAAGAATTATGAAATTGAAAAGATAAGAAAACACAAGGCAATCGTGCATTTGTTTCAATTAACTGCATCTAGACAAAGAGACAAGTGGTATCAAAGTATAATTAATTCCTATTTGAATATATCTAGAAGAAATTGAGTGGTGGGGACAATAAGATAAAAACAGCAAACAGATGTTAAAGACTGTGTCTAGTCTTGGTTTTTTACTAGACTTTTGTGATGCTTTAAAGAAATACAATACCTTTAAAAGGAAGAATTATGAAATTGGAATGATAACAAACACAAGGCAATTGTCCATTTGTTTCAATTAACATCAAGACAAAAAGTCAAGTGGTCTCAAAGTATAATGAATACATTTCTATTTGAATATATAGAAGAAAATAATTGAGTGGTGGATAGTCTGGAGACAATTAGATATAAACAGCAAACAGAACAAGACTGTGCTTAGTCTAGGATTCATGGCCTCATGACTGATTAATAAACTCCCTAAAATAAAGAATTAAAAAGAATGTACATTGAATAGTCAGTGGGGTGGTCTGCTATGTCCGCCAATGGGTCTGCCTGGATATGATATTGACCTTTAATAAATTAATTGGGAGGAGGGTACAAACGTAACAAATTAATTAATTAGATAAATATATTATTTCTAGTTCTTGTGTGCTCACATAAGGAGAGTAGGATTTGCATTTTGCAACATTGTAATATGGTTCCAAAAGATAAAACAAACGCAGTCGAACCTATTAAATTGACCACCGGTCTATAGCAGCCAACCTGCTCATAGTGGTCACCTGTCAAAAGTAGCCAACCTGCTTAAAGTGGTCACCAACAGTAATCCTTAGCAGAATAAACAATGATATGGAACCTGTCTATAGAGGCCACATCACATGTCTATATCAGCCAACCTGCCCAAAGTGGCTAACAAAAGGGATCCTCTACAGAAGAACAATGTTATGAAACTTGTCCATAAGGGTCACCCTGTCTAAAAGTGGCCAATTGTCTCCAAACAGAAATGTATGACGCACTTGCAAATTTTTGGCGCTTATGGAACTGAAGGCCCTGTTGCATTGTTTATGACATAAAACAACCCTTTGCAAGCCCTATTTGGTATAAAATAATAGTACGTAAACAGATAAGGCTGTGTTTCTCTTTGTGTGGTAGTCACTATTGTGCTGAGAAGGAAAACCATGAAGCTTAACCTACACTGACACTGAAACCAATCATGGCCACTGCTAAAAATCAGAGTGTGTAAATCATTGCATCATAAAGGGAATAGACTTCAAAGAATTCTAAAACACATCCGCATCAGGGGCAATCAATCACATCTCGCACCCAGGGAATAATTAAAATTCTAGAACACTTGTTTACACCACGGAGCACAAATACGGAAAATGCCCAAACGTCTTCAACTATGTTCATAGTAACCAATCGTAAGCTTGTAGTGTCACCTACATGTGCATGTTCACTGTTTATAGCAATAAAAACAGTATCTAGTACGATCATTGACACTACTCATCAAAGGAAATCCAATATGTTTGTTTTTATGCTCATTTATGGCAATTTTGAGGTAAGTAGAAAACAAAATGAGAACATTCTCCAGATACTACTTCTATTCAGTACATGTACACTTCACTTCTCATATAATTTGGGGTTCAACTATAAACATACCTATTTTTAAGTCTTAAAAGTTGTTAGTATCAAAATAGAAATCCCAAACAACATTAATTAACGATACTTATGACGGCTAGGGAAAAGGGGTTTGATAGATTGATAAGGTCTTGCAGAACTTTGTGTAAAATGTCTTTTTTTTTCTACAAACGTGTTAACATGACACATCAAATAATTTGTTTTCTAAATTCTGAAACATCTTTCCAATCCACTAATAAACATAACAATACACAGATTAAAGAAGAGATCTTACCTTGAGGTATTGCATCTGTGTTGTGCCAAATATGGCATCACCAAGATCTCCTGGTTGTAGGAATCCCTTTGCTCCGTCACTCTCCCTTTCTCTCCTTCCGTCCTCTGCTCCATCCCTGTCTCTTCCGCTGGTTTGTCTCCCATCCCTCTCCTTCTCTCTCCCTCTGTCCTCCAGGATGACGGGAAGGTCGTCGATGATGCCTATCCATGACGACCTTTCTCCCGCAGCACTCTGCGCTAACTTCAGGACTGAGGTGCTGAGGGGGTTCGGGTTACCCGCCCAGGAGTGGCGGACAGCATCCCTCCGGCGTTTTGTTCCGGTTCGCGTGGCACTCTGTAGCCTCTTTGGAGTGCGAGGCCCGTTGCCTGGAAGGACGTTGCCTGAGGGGACGTTGTTGCTGGACTGGTGATGTTTCTGGCAATGGAGGGAAGCCAGCGAAGTGTTCCTGAGAAACTGTGTCTGGATGACATTCTCCAGACTTGGAGACTGGTAAGACCAGTCTGCGAAACTGGCCGGTCCTGAGGTATTGATGTGAGGAGTTGACTGGGAAAGTATTGCAGCTGACTTTGGCAAAGAATCTGATAAGAATGCTGATTGGGAGCCGTCTGAAGGTTCTATGAAGTCTACGTGGATGGATTTTGGTCTCGACGCAAGGTTGCTACCAACAGATCTTGATCGCGGAGCAAAACTGCTTCTTGCATCAGTATTCAGAAGTGAACTTGAGTGCACAGAGTTTGACTGATTCACATTTCCAACAAAAGAGTCCATCTCCTCTTCCAGAGCCTGGTATGGCAACAGCATCGTTACCGGACTCCTATCATCCTCATCTGGCTCGGTTTCCTCCTCAGATCCTGACACGGCTCCCATGAGCTCCTCCAGATCAGCAAAGTTTGTGGAATGCCTCCTGCTGCCCTGTGCGGACACCTCAAAGGCACTATGGCCCTTTCTAAGGACCACCTTGTGTCCGCTGGAGTGGGAACGGAATGTGAAGCGCTGTGAGCGGACAGGGAAAGGGGACTCCTCCCACCAACCCGCTAATCTCGCCGAATGCGACTTGTGTACCTGAGTTGATGGATAGGACAGTAAGTTTGGAGTTGACATTGAGGATATCAAAGTTTTATTTGTGTCCACAGGGTTCATACTATCATTGCTGTTGCTATGGACTCTTTGACTTGGGATGATTGCATCTATTTGATTGAGTGACTGGTCACTGACTGATAGCTTTTCTGTTCGAGAACTAACACCATTTTCTTTGTTTGTTTCTTCAGAATACCAAGACTTTCTCACATTGTCCTTCAAGTTCGAGCTCTGTCTTCTCATGACCTTGTCCGACCACCAGTCCAAGGCTCCTGGAAGACTCTTCCTCTTCGAATACCTCGCACTATCTGGAACCTGTCCATCACTAACCCTAGAGTCCGCTAACGACTCTAAATCTTCGTTCAGAGAATTTTCAAACTTCGAAGATATCTCATCAAGTTCAGCTTCATCATTCTCCCTAGAAACTCTACTCTCTCCGCTTGAGTTCACACTCTCTTTGGAACATTCTGTATTGGTAGCAGCATCCTTCATAGTTCTTCCGCAGTTCACACACTGTCCATTCGGAGCAAATGCCTGGATCCTTATGAAGGGTCCTGAAGACAGGCATTCTTCACTGTCACACCAGATCTTCCTGGCCATCGGCTGCAGTGGGTCAGGTGAACCCTTCCTTTCTGGAGGACCCTTGCGCTCTGCAGAACCCTTCCTGCCTCTCCTTGAAGATCTCAGGAGATCCTGGAGTAGGTTTTGTGGCCATCTGGAACAAAAAAAAAGGATATACAATTGTATGCAAGAGTTAAAACCATTCATAACTTAACTTGAACACAATGCTCACCAATGCACAGGACACAGGTTAACTATTTTCTACTGCTAGGGGTAGGACAGGATGGGGGACACTAGGGTGATCCCCTTCAAAAGAAATAACTGGAAATATATTTTCATACTCAGGTGTATTATAGTGATCTTTGTCCAGTGGACTTTCTTTTCTACTACAGGGAAAGGACAAGGTAAGAGCACTTTGGTGGAGCCCTCCAAAAGTAACCGGGAATCTACTTTCACATTGCAGTACTTAATTACTGATCTTTGTTTGAACACTTACCTAGAGCCTTTAGGACTATGTGGTGTGATTCCAAGTTGTAAACTGCTGTGTTTCCTGCTGCAGGGGTAGGCTGGAACTGGGGCACTGGAGCACTTTGGTGGTGGCCTCCAAAAGAAGTATCAGGGACTCTACTTTCATACAGTATTACTATTGCTCTGTTAATTAATTACCTTTTAAATGCTAATACTGATCTTTTTCCACTTACCTAGAACCCTGAGGACTAGGTGGAGTGACTCCAGGTGGTAAACTGCTGCGTTTCCTGCTGCAGGGGTAGGCTGGTATTGGGGTACCGGGGGCACTGCCCTCCCCAGAGTCCATCAGCTGTTGCAGCAGCACCAACGAGGGGGTAGTATTACTGTTACTCTGTTAATGAATTACCTTTTAAATGCTAATACGGATCTTCGTCCACTTACCTAGAACCCTGAGGACTAGGTGGAGTGACTCCAGGTGGTAAACTGCTGCGTTTCCTACTGCAGGGGTAGGCCGGTATTGGGGTACCGGGGGCACTGCCCTCCCCAGAGTCCATCAGCTGTTGCAGCAGCACCAACGAGGGGGTAGTATTACTGTTACTCTGTTAATGAATTACCTTTTAAATGCTAATACTGATCTTCGTCCACTTACCTAGAACCCTGAGGACTAGGTGGAGTGACTCCAGGTGGTAAACTGCTGCGTTTCCTGCTACAGGGGTAGGCCGGTATTGGGGTACCGGGGGCACTGCCCTCCCCAGAGTCCATCAGCTGTTGCAGCAGCACCAACGAGGGGGTGCTTGCGGCATGCTCCATCAGTCACATTTGATCCTGGCAACAACAAAAATTGTTTGAATAAATGAGGAGACAATCAAAGATGCGAAGAAAACAGGGTTTACTGGAAAAGCTTTTAAGTTGGAAAAAAACACCTCAGTATAAAAGTAAAATTCCTTTTTTGTGTGAATATTTTTGTAAACTGTAAAATAACCTTTGAAGGTTTCCATAGCAACAAATAATTTAAAGAGGAAGTTTATGGTACACCACAGATAAATTCTTTCTTAGAGGAGTGGTAGTCCTAAGAACCTGGGCCCCGTTTAATACAACTTTTCCAATTGTTGTAAATGTCCAATTATTGTATCTATTAGGTCATCAGCAATCAGCATCCAGCATTGCAGCTGTTACCATGGTAATTGGACACTTACAATAATTGCAACACTTTTATGAAACAGGGCCCTGCACTAATTTCTGAACATTTTGATCTGTATGTTCTAGTCATTCTAATGTTTCTGTCGAAGAACATGACATACTGATTGAAATGTTGAGTAATGAGTCGGTCCTCCGTAGGACCACTGGTCAATCTTCAAAGAAAACATTTGGACGTGGTGTACTCTTCAAAATGTAATACATTTGATGTACATAAATGACCCCAAAGAACATCCAAACTATTCTCAGAAAACTGTGTGGTGAAATACAAGTTTTTTGTTTATATTACTCTTGTCAAAAGTCCCCTTTGTTGAATTATCCAAGTGAAAATGGAAAAAGAGACAGCACAAAACAGCACAAAATGATGTGTCTGATTTCAAAACATTTGAAATGCAATACAAGATTTTTTTCGAGAAAAACAAGTGGCGAAATACAAGTTTTTGTACTCTTGTCAAAAGTCCTATTTGTTGAATTATCCAAGCAAAAATGGAAAAAGAGAAAGTACAAAATGATGTGTCTTATTTCAAAACATCTGAAATGCAAAACATTAGTGATCCAGAACAATCCTCCTTGCACTTTCATGACGCATCAAAACTGCACGTATGCATGAAATTCTTCTTGTTAAAAATCTGACCTTTTTCTTCTGTCACGTTGTAAGGCATGATTTTTTAATGCTCATACTTTTTATTCATATTAATAGAATTTAAGAAAGGCATACTAGCCAAATTGAATAAATTGTTTAACTGGTCTATTTAAAAAAAGGGAGATTTGGATGACCGTAACTGAACCTAAAATGTTGTTAATGCAGAAATATAAGCCAAAAATAAAGACGGCTACTACACAGCACAATTGAACGTTACTAACATCATGAAATTAGACTACTAGAGTCTAGAACAAAAAAAAGAAGAAGAAACTTCTGTTTATTTCAGATGAAATCAGCATTTACAATCACACCCTAGAGTCACTCAGAGCTAAGGTCAAACAGCCATCTTTAGGAATGTGAAATGATTTTTTTTTCATTTTTTTTTTCATTTTTTTTTTAAAGAAAGGGGAAACATCTTGCACAAAAAATAAACACGGAACATAACAGATTTTCTTCAGGTCTCCAATAGTACTTGGGCCTAGATCTACATGTAAATGTATTCAGTTATCAATTTACAGGAAAAAAATGAACATGGAACATACAAAAATATACTTTGAGTATATTTATACCAGAGAGGTGGGAGGACTGGTCCTCTGTTATACTGTTTATACTGCTATACTAATGGTGTTTTCTTCATGTAGAACTCTAGTCTATAGATCCCTTGTTTCACTTTCAATTAAAAAATGGGTGATATTTTCTTCAATAACATTTACAAGTAATCAATACACATTGTACATGTATGTACATGTCATTAAAAAATGTGATTATTAGTCAAAATCTATTTCCCATCTTATCAATACCAATACCGAGATTAAAGAACCATGGAACTATCTACATTTATGTATCTAGAGATTAAAGGGACATTCCCTCTTTGCAAGGCCAAATTTCAAAAGTTGCGAGGTTATTGTCTTACATGTATATGAAAGAAAATGTCATTTAATAGCATGCCTGAAAAAATTAGGGCTTGAAATATCTTTTTCGTGAAGTTATAGACAGGTTTAAAACTAATAAAACGACAACCAACGGTTAATTGTGCATTTACGTGTATTCACCCAGTGAGGAAGTTCGTACACGGATTCCACGAAGTACCACAACGTTATGCGTGACCCCTACGTGACCCGCGCTAGCTATGTGACCCGCACACACATAATGACATGTAATAGCATGACCGAATTCTAAACAAAATAACCAAACCTCGCTTAAACTGACTACATGTAATTACATATTCTTCATTTTTGAGATTTTTTCCGTGACATACCTTTACAAATGTCGGCTTAACAATACCTTTATAAGAATAAGTACAATATTGTAGTAATATTATGCTAAATCAGTTAAACTCTTTTATTGACTGATATATAGTTTGATGGAGGGACGCATTCGTTTTTTATCCGTAGAACCCAAATTACAGGGCTGTTCGATCTGATTTTTTTGTGTGTGTTACATTCATCCCCATCCGTCAACTGGAAACTGTTCAGACGTTTTGTAAAAGAGCGACAGTCCCTTTAAAAAGATTTTGAGTAAAATGTGCTTCAATGTTCAAGAGTCATGTTTCAATGATTGTAATAGAATACAAATAAACACAATCATCATGTTTTGAATCAGCCAACCAGAAAATAAATTTATGAATCAAATTTTTTTTTATAGATCACTAATTGTACTACAATAACAAAGAAATGGCTATTCTCATATTTTAGTATGAAACTAAAATAAGCATGAAATTAACTTGAGGATATCATCAAAGTTTGCCTATGGCTGCCAGATGGCATTGCTCCTGAGGGAGTATACAGTGCGCGTTTGATGACCGGGGTAATAATATCATTGTAAAGTGCTTTTGAATAGAGATGATGATCAATTATATTGGGCACTATCATCAGTGCATAGCTGCCAACATTTTGGCATTTTAAATTAGTAACATTTAAGCAAAACTGAATATCATGTGCGCGAAGCACACATCACGAGCGCGAAGTCCCTTTAGCCGGGGTCCAGGGGTCGCTTTAGGGCTCTGGAGCGTGAAGCGCGGAGTCCATTGCGGCCGGCGTCCATGCCCTATTTTTCATCATTTTTGCACAATTACTAGGTATGCATACTGCCAACATTTGAAATTCAGAATCTGTACCCACTGCGGGTTTTTTTTTCACGAGGGCGATTTTGAAAATTTTGAGGGAGAAAAACGCCCTCGTGAAATTATTCATGAGGGCTATTTTGGGGCTCATGGGGGCTCTTTTTTTTTTTACATCGTTTTCACTGCTCAAGGGTCTTATCATGATGTGATCTATCCGATTATGCCATGTTTGGTACGTTTCTGCGCTTTCCGATCATGCAAAAGATGTTTAAAAAATAAATAATAAAACAAAAATATATATATATATTTTTTTTTTTTGGTCATTCAGAATTTGAAAAATCGGAATATTCCGATTTTTAAGGTCCTAAAAATTCAGAAAATCGGAATATTCCAAATAAATCGGAACAGTTGGCAGGTATGGGTATGATTTGGTCAGATTTACGTTTAACATTGTCTCTATACGTTTAAAAACGTGAAAACGAAAAGAAAAAAATCGTAAAATAGAAGGAGTATTCGTAATTTCGTAAAAGAGGGTGGGAAATTCGTAACAATTACGGATTTTTCGTAACAGTTGGCAGCTATGTCAGTGGCGTAGCGTGGTCGGACTGATTGGGGGGGCACGCAAAATTATTGGGGGGGCACACCTTATGTATTTCTTTGTTTTTTCAAAAAATGGCCCCTTATGTTTTCTATTGTTTTTTCAAAATTAGTTGGGGGGGCACAGCCCCCCCCCCCCCCCCCCCCCGTAGCTACGCCACTGACTATCATTATCATTTGGTCAAGGACGAATGGTGACCATGGAATTATGAAACAATTTATGAATCATCTTTCAACTGCCTTAGCTCAAATAGTAAAACAAGATATAAACATTTGATTTGTAAATTCAATATCATTTTTAATCAATCGTGTTTATAAATAGTAATATCAGCTCTGAATTAAAAAAACAAACTAGTACACGTTAGATAACTACATGCATGCAATTCAGGATTATCATGAATGATATTTGTTTGTAATCAGTCTAAAACCAAGACTACATCCATCCCTCCGCAGTTAGGGGTGACTGACCCCTGGTAGATACCCTACTGAGGGTTCAAAAACCTCACTTTTCAGACCGAATCGATCTGTGTGACACTGATTAGAACTCCTGAACTGATTCTCTGATCGGCGCCTGAACCAATTCAGGTGAATTTAAGGGTAGGGTCATTCATAATGATTCAATTCGTCGGAGAAGTTAAATGGTTACGAACATCACATACTTGGAACAATAAGGCAGGCACACGATCATAGGTCAGGCTCTGTCTATTTCTCTCTTCTCCCTTTCAAACGGAGCATTTCATGTGAATGACACGGATAGAGCAATTAATTTCACCTGCTCTTTAGCAAGAAACATATACATGTAATGTTGCTTTCAAGCTGAGGGTTTTTTCATCGGATGCGTCCGGACGATCCGATGAAACGTTCCAGCATGAATGCTACAGAGGTGAAAAGGCCGATAGAATAGGCGATGAAAGAAGAGAAAAAGGCGATTAAATTCTCCTACTTTAGAGTAGGAGAAATTCTCTTTCTATCGGTGTCACTCCGATAGAACAGGCAGCATGAAATGGTTCGGGTGAAATGGTTACTTGTATGTTGCATGAATATAAAGGTTTTAAAAAAAAATTAAATTCATGTACATCATTATAATATATTTATTAATAAGCATATATTTATAAAAAAATGATGAACAGAACAATATTATTTAAAAACGGATCACTAACACATTTATTGAAAGTATAGTGGATTTGTTTTTATCACGGTGGATGCACAAGGCGATTGAATTCCCCCTCCACCATGAATGCGACAGAGGGAAGTGGCGATTTCATCGTTGTTTACATAAGAAATTCCATCGGTATTTTCAATGGTATTTTCATCGGTAAGGCCACTATGAAAATGGTTTAAGTATGCATTTTGCAATCGGTCTTTTCATAACATTTTCTCTGATGGGACTATTCAGTATTCATACAGGTCACTTCTCTAGACCTGTCCTGTATTTCTTTGGTATGAAAGGCAATATAGATGAAATAGCCAATTTTTTTTTTTTTTTTAACACTTTGATGAATTGGTTTTGGAAGACTGTTCCCTTTGAGGTTCCATGACACTGGCATGAGAGATCATTGGATAAATGCCCTAAAGATGTGTTGCTACACAGTGGGATAACTGAGTTGAAACCAAGATTTTAATTTGTATTAACTCTGAAGGGGGGGATCTTTGTCCTACTCTTTTGTCCTACTCCTAAAGATAGCAATTTGTTATTACACCCACTCAGTATATATGACAATTTGTTATCAGGGCCATTCTTTGAAAAGTGAAACTTTTTCGGAAAAATTGAAGTTTTATTTTTCTGTAGTTTTGTTCCATTTTTGGAATGATCCATGTGTAAAGTTTCATGAAATACATGATTTGAAGTTTAAAATGAAACTTTTTTACTCATTTGCATAAATTTACATATTTCAATATTTTTCTAATAATCATAATTCAGAAAATAATCAAGATATCAAAAGGATAATTAGCAAGCTCGTTCTTCTCACTTTCCTGTACAGGTTGATACCAACTTTGTAAAAATTCAACCTTTCATTCTTTTCTAAACCCGATATTATAAAATTCCCATTTTTCCATTCATATTGTACATGTCACACACGTGACCACCCCAAAATGTCACACACGTGACCAGACGTTGCCACATAATTAAGTACTATAAAAAACAACGGTTTGATATAATTCCCATTCATTGCTATTGTTGTACTTACAAATGTATAGTACTTCTCTGGTAATAAGATGAACATTATAGCTATTCATATTTTAAAGAATTTTCCAAATGAAATTTAGTTATGAAAAAAGCGCTCCGTGCGAAGTCACACACGTGACCCATGCCATTTGACCTCTGACATTGAGTTACGTAATCCTTATAAAATCTTTTGTGTTAAGTTTGAAAGACTACAACATATTCAAGTCACATATGAAGTAAAAATCATTATAGTCTCATACTTACTGAAATATAAGCATCCCATTTCAAAATTTGTCATGTTTTGGGACGTGACCAAGAATGGCCCTATTAATATTATGCTATTTTGTTTTGAGAAGCTACATTTATAAAACATTTCTGACTACAGACTATTAATATCCTTCACATTTGCCTTTGTTTTGAATTTGACATGTCACATGAGTTTTAATAAATGTTACAAATTTACAGATACTTTTTGTATTTTTTTTATAGAAGTAAATCAGTTCTTCAAGTTCATGTGAATCTTCACAAATCACAGTTCAGTTTAGACTTAGTCTAATTTAAATGTGATTCATTTGTATTTCTGACATGCACTGGTAACTAGTACTAGTTAGTCCAAGAAGACTTAAGCCGGTAGAGACATTTACATTAACATTTGGACGTTTTTTTTTAACATAGTCATACCTTTTAGTCCTACATGTAGTCCATAGTGTACACGTTCTGTATGTAGCCACTTATCCACCCCAAAAACCCTCCAATTTGGTTGGAAATATTTCGGCTACTCACCTGAATTTTCACGACTAGGCAGATGTTTACTCTCTTTCTGCAATTGTGCTGTCCCAAATACGTTTACAAGTTGTAATTCTGGTAAAATTAACACTTTTCCGAGGTAAACACAGCCCGATGTTTGATGACCAAGAATTCCCGTAACATGCTATTCAACGCAATTGCACATTGTATTCGCCATGTATAGACATTTGCATAACACACGGCTCGCGAATATAATACCGTTGCATAACCTGCACGCGCGCGCGCTGTATCCTCTACTCTATACACAGCGAATACAATACTATGTGCAATTGCGTTGAATAGCATGTTACGGGAATTCTTGGTCATCAAACATCGGGCTGTGTTTACCTCGGAAAAGTGTTAATTTTACCAGAATTACAACTTGTAAACGTATTTGGGACAGCACAATTGCAGAAAGAGAGTAAACATCTGCCTAGTCGTGAAAATTCAGGTGAGTAGCCGAAATATTTCCAACCAAATTGGAGGTTTTTTTGGGTGGATAAGTGGCTACATCCTTGTTAGAATCCGGCTTTGTCTTTGACCGATCGCCACTTAGCATGCATGCATGCATTGCCGACGAGTTTTGAGGTGACGTCATCATTGCAGCGATCAAAGACAAAGCCGGATTCTAACAAGGACTACCGTAATAAATCATCAATTTGAGGTAAGTTATCCTTCTTTTTTAGCAAATTATATGCAATGTCCGATAAGTTCAATAACTAAAGGTACTTCGGAGTGAAACAAATTCAAATAATTTTGTAAGTAAAGGCGATTTTTTACCTCGTCGCACATCTACAAAAATGTACCCACAAGATTTTGAGCGATGTCGCGTCACAGCCCTGTGCTACGCACAGGGCTGATCACAGTTAGGCTGCAGTGAATAAGTTTGTTAGACTGGCCAAAATCATTAAAACATTTCTAGCTAAAATCTCATCAATTAATCAAACTTAACATGATGGGAGGTTAGAATTGAATATAATTTCAATCTTACATTCTGAGCCTTCTAATGTCTGAAGCACTTTAAATTCTAGTTTTGAAATATCTGATGTACTATGATGACAAATTGACATGTTGACTACATTATGACTTGAAACACCAATCCTTGTCTAGAGCTTTCTGGCTGTGTTGCCCTCAAGGCCTCAACCACAAGTTTAGAACAGTTGTTTACATGTTTAGGCTTGTCTGCCAGCCATTATTATCAAAAGGCTGAAGGGATTAACTTGAGATTTGTGTCTGAATGACCCAACTGACAATGGGGTCTGCAACTGTGAATCAAAATACAGACTGCCCAGTCAATAGCTTAAATTACATTCCAGTCACAAAGAGTCAAAGCAACGAATGCACCTGCAGGGCAATGTTACTTCTCTCTTTGAAACCAGCATTGTCTGAACTAAATAGAAGATTGAAAAGACACAATGTCAAAGGCATGCTGTCTTATTCATAGGCAGCCATAACACCAATAGTTAAGAAGCACATTGATTTAAATTTGTATGAAAAGACTAGTTTGAGGCTAGGAAGAAAGGGAATTCCCCTAATTAAACTTCGACATTGAGGGCAGCTTTGAATTTGGTCTCTTTGCATGGTAAAGGAGCAAGGGGCTAATGCAGCATATGCATTCAACCCCTTGACTTGCAGGGGTGGTAGTTTGTCATGTGTAACATACAGAGTGTTTTACACATAAACAGAACAGGGCCCTGTAACATAAAACTCTCGTTTGCGATTGATTGCTAATAGCGATCAATTGCTAGCTGCAATTGATCGCTATCTCATATGGGAAAACCGTAACATAAACCTCCTTTGCGATCAATTGCATTTAGCAATTGATCGCAAAAGATTGGAGCGGGAAATCGAGCATCGCAAGGGTCTAGATCGTAGACTAACCTAAATGACGTCATTATACTAATATACTCCGATAAAGTCTTGGCAGAAATGTTGTGCGACGATTTTCCGGATTTCAGGTGAGTCATTTTTCCCGTCCTATTATATTCAAAAAAGTGTGTTTATAGCCGTTTTTTCACGGATTATTGGTTACCAATGTCAATATATACTCATACAGAAAGACGAGGAGTAACTGGATATCTATTTCATAAAATTACATTCCACTTTTGAGTTGTTGATTGCGATGATTAGTCACGTAAATCCAAACTTCAGTATGCCCTCTTCCTCTTACTCGGTACGCCAGAGTTCCGGCCGCAGACTGCATTGTTTTCCGCTGGCCGCACAGTTTTGTCCCGACCTGTTGCGGCTCTGATTAATGCAGTTTTGTTATCGGCCCTCGGGTCTTAAATCATTTTAAACTCATGATCAACATTGTTTTGATTTTCGCATTACTCACTGAACTTGTTTGTGATAATAGTGGTCTGTCGTAACATATTTGTCAAAGTGTCGGCCATTTTGTCTCAACATTCAAAGTTGTTGCCAGCACGACATCAATTATTCAATAATACAAATTTTTCTTGTCAAAACATTTATCTTCTGATAGTGATAGCGTTAACAAAACAAACATTGTTTATACATTGACATCATTATCGGAATGACGTTTACAAATAATCCAAATTTAAATGTTAAATCGGCTTTGGTACCGTAACTTAAAGGGCATCAAGCGTGGGGATGCTACATAGCGGGTCGCCATTTTGAACTGGGTTAGTTTGCGCGCACCGCATGACACTGAGCTAACGTGCATTACGCACCGTGCGCAACGCGTATGCAAGATGGCGCCGCGCATCTCATTGGACGAATCTGAATGCCGACAGTGAAAATAACAATAATAATGTCAAAAAGGCCATGAAAGCGATAGATTTGTCGATCTAGTTTCAATGGTGCTAGTAATTTTAAATGTAGAATTATGTAAAGATGAATAACAAATGCACAAACATCATTTGATTTTGATTTTTTCTGAGCACTCTATAACTATTATGCTGTTCCTTAGCTCTGTGTGAATTTGATATCTAATTATCTATTTCTTTGTTGTTGGGTTTTTTTAGTCTGGAAGAACAAGACCACTGAACGCTTGATGTCCTGACTAGGAACTGATCAGCCGGTTTCATAACACAGAACAGAGCCAAACTTTTTGGAGAGCTTGGCACTGCTCCTGCAAGGACCAAGGTATGTTAAGAAATTGAGTGAAAAGTCTGCTGTTTCAAAATCATTTCAAACCCGTAAAAAAAAAAACAATTAAAAAGATCATCTGAATACTATAACCGGCATGATGAACACTGTCAGCATCAAGAAATAAATTAAGGTCATAATTTGATGTTGGGTGTAATAATGAATTATAACGGCTAAATGATTGTTTTCATACATGTAGGCAATGTATGGGCCAAATTCTCATTAGCCAAGCCTCCACACTAACTTTTTTCTCTACTGGCCCATTTGGGCAAGTAAACTAATAAATGTTCAAATTTTACTTGCCAAAACACAAAATGTACTTGCCTGCCTACTTTTATATGAGATCTACATGTAAGGAATAACATTCTACTCTCGCAGCTGAAGAGAAAGTTAAGTTGCCCGATCGGGCAAGCAAACTAGACCATTTATGAAATTTTACTTGCCCGACATAAATTTGTACTTACCCCAGGCAAGCGGGCAAGTGCCTTGCATTAGCGGTCTAAAATTTGGGCTAAATCATTATGTCGTCCACTGTTTTATGGAATGCCAGACTTACACTTTGCCACCACAGCTTTTGTATAAATTTCTTATTAAAAATTTAGTCAGTTCTTTTTAAACTCAGTTTGGACAGTGGAGGTATTTGATTTGAGGTTTCCCCCAAAGACGCGTCAACAGGCTCATTTACAGCTAATTTGTAGTTATTTTCAGCATTAAAAGCAAGTTATGTTTTTTGTTTGTGAGGCTTGAATATGCTAGTTCAAAACATTTATTCAGAAAAGGTCCAGTTTTACCGTATCCATGAATTATGATGATTGTAGAAGATTTGATCACAAAGGTCATTCAAAGTTGTAAAACTCAATATAATCCTTTCGTTATGTTTGATTTTAATGTTCAGTCCAACAGTTGAAGCAGGAGTATGGTAGTGACAGAGGAGGTACAGGAGACCGGGGTGAAGTGAGCAGATGCCAAACTGAGGGTCCATAAATATGAAAGAGCTGAATTGGAAACTAGTGAGTGTATGCAACCATTCACTGTACAATTCATGTACATGTAGATGAATTGTAACAAGATTTTTAGGCATTAAATTAAAGCCTTTAAATATGCTGTATTAACATTTCTACTAAAAATAAATTCATGCATTTCATACAGATTGTGGTGGCAAGTTACTTTATCGATGCCATACTAAGACTTGGGACGTACCTGCATCCATTATTTTGTTAGATTTTCCATATTCATATTTCTGGAAGTGCAGGTACAAAATAGAAATTTGATATCCAACCACCACTCTGTAGTTCCTGCATTGTCCGATGCACAAGGCAGTCATTTCTTTCCAACTGGATCCGTCTGCAGTTAGTGTGCTGATCTCGTTCCAATTCTCAAGTCTGTTGAGTGTTCTGTTGCCAGTTCATTTTAGGCTAACCCCTTTGTCTTCTTCCTGGGAGAGTCCACAATAGGGTTTGGTAGGCCAGGTGGTCAGGGGGACGACGGTCTACATGGCCCAATTAAGGCGCTTTTACAAATTGTTGAGGATACTGCATGTGGGCTGTTTAGAACATTGTCTGATAAATGAGGACATCGCTACAAATAAAGACTGCCTGTGCATGAGTCTGACTCTACAAACAAATGTGTTTAATGCTTTCCTAATTAATGAATCCTATTGATCAAATCATCTTGATCGAAGATTTAAAGCGGAAGTATAAATGTCATTGAGCTTTTTAATTTTCATGAATGATACAAATCCAAATTTCATATTCCTTTGTTCTTTTATTTATCCATTTATTTGTGTAGGTGGGGACCAATGCCTCGGAACCATCTTCTATATGAGGGTGTACTCGATGCCATGGCCAAGCAGAGAAAGCATGCATGGATGTGCTGGTCCACTATCTCTGATGAGATGCAGACAGCATTCACAGGTACAGTCACACTTGTGTATTAAGACCACTGAACTGACACACTGAAAATGGACACTAAACAGGTGACCTCTATAAAGAGGTTTTATTACAACAAAATTATCTACAGGGGATAATTCTTTGTGGTCACTACAGACAGGTTGACTGCTATAGGCAGGGGAACAATAAAGACACATTTACATTTTTATGCCTCCGCCAACGAAGTGGCCGGAGGCATTATGTTTTCGGGTTGTCCGTCCGTCCGTCCGTCCGTCCGTCCGTCCGTACGTACGTCCGTCCGTCCCGTTTTCGTTCTCGCGATATCTCAAGAACCAGTTGACGGATCAATTTCAAACTTGGTATGAGTGTACATATTGGTGTGACAATGATCTGATTAGATTTTAGGGGTCATGAGGTCAAAGGTCAAGGTCACAGGACTCAATATATATACAAAAATGCCTCGTTCTCGCGATATCTCAAGAACTGGTTGACGGATCAAATTCAAACTTGGTATTAGTGTAGATATTGGGGTGGCAATGATCTGATTAGATTTTGGGGTTCATGAGGTCAAAGGTCAAGGTCACAGGACTCAATGTATGTGCAAAAAAGCCTCGTTCTTGCGATATCTCAAGAACCGGTTGACGGATCAATTTCAAACTTGGTATGAGTGTACATATCAGGGTGCCACTGATCTGATTAGATTTGGGGGGTCATGAGGTCAAAGGTCAAGGACTCAATATGTATGCGAAAAATGGCTTGTAATGGCAACATTTCAAGAACTGAATGTCAGATTTCAATCAAACTCGGTACTTGAATGTATCATAAAGAGTCAACCTAGCCATAAAATGTTGGGGTCATGAGGTTGAGGTCAAGGTCACGGGACTCATTATACATGCAAAAAAGCTTGTAATGCCAAAATCTCAAGAACTAAATGTCAGATTTCAATCAAACTTGGTACATGAATGTTTTTTAGGGAGCCATCAAAGATTGGGGTCATATGGTCAAGGTCATAGGACTCAAAATATATGAAAAATATTTTTAAAAATTAAATCAGTGCATGTTAATTTGGGCTTGATATTAAAATCGCGTGATAGCGGAGGCATAATTTTCGATTGCGCGCAATCGAAGATCCATCTAGTTTTTAATAACAACAAATCATTATTTTGAATTCAAGAGTTATGTTTAAATAATAAATTTCCTTTGGTGACATTTCTTATGGATTCTAAACTTTTCTTTGTTTGCTTCGAACAAGTACACACATCAAATGGAGTCCTATTGATATAATAGAGATCACTTACTATCTTTAACAAATTAAAACATTTGTTTGTTCTTGTAGGTGGTGGGGGTTGAGATTTTCAACATTTCCCTCCTCTCTTTACAAACATTACTTTTTTTTGTTTACTTGTATTTTACATACAGAGCTCCACCTCAGAAGATAGTGAAGCAGTCGCCGTATACGGAGTATGTCAACCAGGATCAAAAGGATCATGTCATCACCCATTCATCCATCAGCATCGACAAAAGGACAAATGGTGCAATCATCACCTTCGGCTTCAACCAGAGGACCATCACTGGCATCTAGTGTTAAATTATTCAACAAATAGCAACAAATGTCGTGATGGACTTACAAAAGTAAAGAGGGGGAAATTGAAACTTGCACTTTGAAGATGGGAAATTTCCCTTAAAATGAAGGAGTCCTTCAATTGAGGGAAATGAATATGTTGCCGTGGCAGCATGTTGATACTGAAAACCAAATACCCATTTAAAACTGTCCTGAATATGTTCCGGCTCGAGTCAAGATGGCGAGTGAATTTTTATAACTAATTGCTACTTATTGACACATCATTCTTTAAAGCATGCACCATTTATCTTCTAGTATGAAACCTTTGACAAATTCAGCTAAAATTCTACTAAATGGAATTCTATTCAAATAATTTAATTTGATGATATTGCTAGCATAATCTTTACAAGACAATACAAGTTTAAAACACAGGCAAATAATTGTTTTCAATATAAGAGATCAGATAGTGAGGAATAATTTCTGGAAGTTTGATTAGAACCCGTCAAGAAAATAGTTCTTTTGAGCAATTTATTTTTTCAAAAGGACTCAAATTGGCAATACACTCTGCTATATTAATGGACTATACATTGGTTTCTGCACAACATACAGTAAGTTTGGAGAACGAAAAACAATGTGTACAAAACATGGTGATTTGACCACAAAGTTGTTGGTTTGTTGCAAATTTGACTTATACATAATTGTGTAATTCCTAGCCAAATGGGTTCGAACTTTCATAGATTTTCCTTCTATTTAGTTTATTGTAGTGGAGACAACAACTTGCCTGGGTTTAAAAATGGCAATTCGCAATATGATACAAACAATTCATTTAATTGTAATTTCACTGCAAGAAATTTTGTTCAATATAGTTATTTGTTTTGTATTGGTTTTTTCAGGCAATTAAATTTTCAGGAACAATAGTACAAATGCTTAAAGATTTGTTTGATTTTCTTGTGTACAAATTATTGATACCCTTACTATATAGATATAGATTTTAAAAAGGCATAATTGTATTAAAAAATACATACATGTATATGGATAATATTTTCATATTTTTAAATCCCCAATTAGTAGGTCAGTAACCTCAGATACAAAGGGTAGCCAGAGTCACATAAATACAATAACTTACTTCTTTGTGGATGTTCACAAGTGCTCTGGACATCCGATGAACACACCTTGATGCGGTCATGTGCTCCATCCCATGTGTGGTAGGTAGTTGTGCAGTCCAACATATAACACTGCATATAATTTGTGTGCATTGAGGATCTGCAGCTACCTGCGAGAGCCTTGTTTTGCATCGAGGTGTGCTCAAGTTAGAACCCCAGGGCCCCTTTTCATGAAAGGGTCTTATATAAAAACCGTCCTAACTGTCACATGACTCTGACTGAATTACGTAATGTTTGTGATTCAGTCATAGTCACGTGACAGTTAGGACGGTCTGTGGATAATTGAGACCCTTCCATGAAACGGGGCCAAGAATTTCAATCATATTCCTATTTTTTTTTTTTTTTTTTAATTTTTTTTAATAAATATTATTTAAGGTCTTTTAGGAATGATGATGGCCCAAAATGTCTGTATTTACCATATTTGACCTTCAAAATGACATAATTTAGGCCAAAAATAATAATTTTTTCAAAAAATATATTTTATTTTAGGCTAAAATGGTGAAATTTGCCTCTTAAATGACATGTAATTGAATCTATTTCTGTGGTATTTTTTTTCTGAAAGTATAAATTCTTGATGAAGGGAGACCTAGGGAAGGGGTAGAAAACATTTTTTATGGGGCGCGTCCCCTCCCGGGGCTACGCCCTTTAGTCTTATGCAGCCATTTTTATTGATCAAGGCTACGATCACTCATGGATCAATCGTGGATTCTACGATTGATCGTAGAGTCTACGATTGATTTTCTGTGGTTACGATTGATCGTAGAACGTTTATGTTACAGAAAATTGATCGTACGATCAATTATTGATCGTACGATCAATCGTGAGTCTACGATCAATTGCTTCTACGATTGATCGTAGAAGCAATTGATCGTAGCATGTTTATGTTACAGTTTTTCTTTACGATTGATCGTACGATCAATAATCGATCGTACGATCAATCGTAAAGTTTTATGTTACGGGGCCCAGGTATGAGTGGCAGTGGAAAACAATTTTCTGTGTAATATTTAGTAATCATCATGTACTTAAAATTAAATTCATTTCAATTCAGTTGAAAAAAAATTACATTCATATAAATCATGTTTGAAGAAGAGTTAAATCATGAAAATGTTTCCTTGGACTTGCCTATATGGTCGTGTGTCATGAACTCGCCTCCAAATAGGGTGGAGCCGTTACATGTTTGGGATTTTTTTTGTGCATTTTACTTCATATTTTCAAAACCAAAAATCCCTTCTGAACAAATTTGGTATCATTTGAAAGGGCTATCAAAATGCTATCATTCTGCAAAGTTTCAAAGGTATACCTCTATTTAAGATCGAGATACAGCCGTTTGAAGGTTTAAGCCGGAGGGTGGAGCAGGAAGCGGCGCCGCAGGAAGCGGCGCCCGTGTACAAAGTCTATGGGGAAATGACTCTCAAAACGCAATTTTTCTTAAAACGTTAATAACTTTGTCAAAACTACATGTATAACTTCAATTTTGGTATCAAATGAAAGCTTACATATTGAACTTTAATGTCAAATGATTGAAAAGGGTCTTTGCCAAATAATTTTTTTATTAAATCAACACAAACAAAGAAAATTGGGGGTTTCCTGTACAGACTCTATGGGGGCACAATCTTGACCGATCAATTTTGTGAATTCTTGATAAAAACGTTAATATCTTGAAAAATACAAGATTTCAGAATACAAATTTGGTATCAAATTAAAGCTTACTTTTCAAACTGTATTATGGCTCATCATATTTAGGCTTTACTCTATATTCCATTCATCTAGTGACTCCTACTTAGTGAAAATTATTGATTATTTAAAATTTAAAAATTCATGAAGTATGAATGAAAATATTTCCTGTAAAATAATAATTTACCCCATACAATATTATATTGCTGTAAAGGTCTAAGTCTGCTATGCAAGAAAACATAAGTTCTTGTCTACAGCTACTTCAGAAAAAGTTATCAGGAAATTATTGACCTCTAAAACTGTAAACAAAATTTCATGTTTTGGTCAATATGAACAATTAACTGTACACCCAGTGTTATTTCTGAGTGCATATTTGGGTTCCTTGGGTAATTTCCTTTCAGAAAATGTATAGTTTCGATAGGGTAGGGGGTCTTCCTCAGAAAATATTGGCTCTCAACTGTAACATTGTCCCGCAGAAGCCCAAAATGGCATGTAACGCAAAAGGAGGCGACCTCACGACGCATGACCATATATTCTTTTGAGTATCGAGGAGGTAGAATAATATTTTTGTCCAGTAAATTATATCAAATCAATGTCAATTTTAAAAGCATTAGAATATCCATTGCAGGTTTTTCTTTTGGTGCTGCTGCAAAGACAACGGCTCCAACCTTCGGATTTGGAACTCCGTCCACGGCTACTTCCACTCCGTCTAGCTCTGGTTTTAGCTTCGGTATCAAACCGATTGGGACAGCTACAACCAGTACAGGCAGCACCTTCAACTTTGGCAGTGGCGGGGCCCTGGGTGGAAGCACACAGACAACCACTACTCCCTCAGGATTCAACTTTGGGTCGTCCGCAAGTACTGGAGGTACATGTATAGTGCTTGGAACTTATTGTCCTTTTTTTCGACAACTAATTGTCTACCTTTTATGTATGCATTTTTAAAAGTTTAACACTAAATACATAATGTAGCCCTGGAGCAGGGTAGGAAATACATGGGGCTGAGGGCAATTTTGCTCCCTCATTTTAAAGTTAGCCCCCTGAAATCAGTAGGTAGCCCCTAAAACTACCAAAGGGAATAATGTGAAATAGTTTGTGATATCCATCAGATTGAAAAAGTAGCCCCCTAAAATTACAAATTAATTCTCTCCCATATTTTGAATGAGATATTTGTGAATAATTGCACTCAAGTGACAGTAGAAAAATGTTTTCTGAAAACCCATTTGACAATCTTTTAATAATTTATTACATGTGTAAATATTTGTAATATCTATTCTGATTTTGAGGAATTGGAGTTATAATGTAACTCATTTCTCACATGAAAAGTATTCTGTGCCAACAATACTTTTCCCAGCTCCATGTTTCAATTTCGGAACTGGTTTTGGATCCCAGCCATCAGGCCAGGGTTTTAGTTTTGGACCAGGTGCATGGGTATTGCATGTGACATGTTCCACAACTCCCTCCCACATACATACATGTACTTACAGGGATCTAGTAACTTTGTTGATATGTGCAAAAAGTGATAAATGGTTGGTACAACGTATATTGTTGTTATCTGATATGTCCACAGGGTATTGTATGAAAATTTCAAGTCAAATGGACGTTATATGGCCGAGTAATAAGCAAAAATGCAAAGTGATGTTCACAAACTCATTGCACTCACTTTGTACACAGTTTTCGCGCTCTGTTGGATTATTAACATCTGAACACTTCAATCGTAAATATCTTTTTAACGAAAGGGAAATTTGAAAAACCAAAACCTGTCCCATGATTTTATTGTTAATACGAATACAACAAGGTATGAGGGAACCGCTATAATTCCAATTGTATTTTGAGGATTTGGACAATGTTACTAACTCCCTTTAAGACAGAAGTTAATGTAATGTATATTATACTGTATTTAAAAAACTGTGATCTGTTTATAAATGCCACTTGCCTATCAAAACCTCTTTTCTTGTATCTTGAGAGACCATTTTGCTTGTAAATGAACCAGTACATATAAAGGCCACATTTCTGTCTCCCTTTGGTAGTCTTTATAGACAGATGTGTATTTTTGTATTGTAAGTTGTTTTATATTCAGGTTTACAGGTTTGTTTAAGTTGCATACTAACAACCTGTATACATGTTGCTTATTAGAGGTTCTATGTTAAACTCCATGTTAAAATGAAATTTTGACATGTTAATCTCATTTGACATACATTTGATATTAAGGCAACTTTAAAATTAAATGATTGTATTTTCCCTTTTGCAAGGATTTGGCGCTAAGCCAGCTGGAACCTCCCTCTTTGGTGGTGGAGGCTTTGGCCAGCCAGCGGCCTCTACAGCGAATAAGTTTGGCTTCAACCTCGGCACAAGCACAGCAAACACGGGTAAATTATGCTTCTCATTCTTCTTGTAGTCTAGTAGGCTACAAGTTGCTTACATGTTCATTCATTTTGCAGAACTGAACTTTGAGAATCATTGGATGACTATTGCCTTGTGCAACAACGAAGAATATTGTGATTTTAGATCCTAAATCAGTACTCGAAATTAGCATAGGCCCGCTGGCCCGGGGCCACTAAAAATTAGCTTTGGGCCACCGAATTTCACTGATCTTACATGTATATTCTACTGGCCCATTCGGGCAAGCAAGTGTAACAGAATTTATCATGTTTTTCTTTGTTTGGGGCCTCCAGATTAAGGTTTCGGACCAGAAGAAGTAGAACAAACTTGTTTTTACTTGCCTGACTGGGCCACAATGGAAAAGAAATGAATGTAGGCGATGAAAGCTTTTAAAGATATTATCAATGCACACATCCTCCTTGAACTAATGCTCATCAACAGGGGAAGTGATCTGATATATTTTGAAACAAATTAATTGTTGTTGCTCTCCTATGTTAATGTTATACATCATACAAAATATACCCTCAACTTTAATGCACTTAATGTTTTCTTTTATATGCCCCCCCCCCCCCTCCCAATTTGTTTACAGGAGGAATTTCGACCCTTGGGGGTGGCTTTGGGACTCAGCAGCAACAACAACAACAGCAACAGCAAGGTAATGGTTATTGTGTCACAATAAGGATATGTGCCCCTTCACCACAGAATTACCAATAAAGTTTGTATTAGTGCCGAGTTATTCCGTTTAACAGTGTCTTTAAACATTTTAGTAATGTTATAGATATCAAAAGATGTGACTATGTTGAAGAATTATCAACAGATGTGTCTTTCAAGTTTGTTTTTAGAATATTTAATTTTCAATATTATACGGTATCAGTTTTTCAGGCCTCAACATTACTACAAGGTAAAAAAAAGGGGGGGGGGGAAAGGAATAATTTGTTTGTTCTATATGCTTGAAAGTTTTGACTTGGCACTAGTTTGTATTAATGGTATTACATGAAAGTTTGGGTTCTAAGTTTTAGAATGATTTATATATCGTGTTGTAGTGCTGCTCAATTGAAAGTAAGGGTTCTTTGATATTTCTCAATCTTATAAATAGTTCACAAATTGCTAACTGAGAACTAGGCAATAAGTTGTTATGACTAAAATACATTTTACAATTGACTTACAGTTTTAATATATTATCATAACATTATGTGAGGAAAATTAAATAATATCTAACAAATAGTTCTGTTTGATTTTAAGAATGTTATTACTTTGTTAACCTTCATGCAGGGCTCCACACTCACTTTTTTAGTCAGTGGCCCGGTCAGGCCAGTGAAATAGATTCTTCCCCTATTCTGGTGGCCCAAAAATTTACTGGCTCCAAAATTGTATTTTATGAGTAAGCTTTTTAATATTCAAAATATCACTATTCAACATATAATGTGATTACAGATGAAGCATGACATGACCAAAACAAGATATTTTCATGTTGTCAATATCAGGTTGAAAATCTGCTTGCCCGATCGGGCCACCAAAATATGACTTTTATACATTTTGCTGGCCCCAAGTGCAATTTCACTGGCCCCGGGCCAGCGGGACAGTGCGAGTGTCGGGCCAGTGCGAGTGTCGAACCTTGCTTCATGTATTTTCAAGTATTTATGAAGCATGGCGTTAATTACGTACTGCCCCATACTGATGATGGAAAACCTGACTTACCTTGTATGGTGCGGTACTTGATGTTGCAGGTGTGGACAACAACTTGGTGCTGCTAGCGGCCGCCCTCTCTGTGCCCAGCATCTATGGGGATGAGCGGGATAACCTCCTGGCCAAGTGGAACCAGCTGCAGGCCTTCTGGGGGACGGGCAGCGGCTTTGTCAACCAGAATACCACCGTCAACTTCACCCCTGAGAACCCTTTCTGCAGGTTCAAGGTAAGATGATGATGATTATGATGATGGTGATGGTGGTGGTCATGTCGTGGTGGTGGTGATGGGGATGAGCGGGACAACCTCCTGGCCAAGTGGAACCAGCTGCAGGCCTTCTGGGGGACGGGCAGCGGCTTTGTCAACCAGAATACCACCGTCAACTTCACCCCTGAGAACCCCTTCTGCAGGTTCAAGGTAAGATGATGATGATGATGATGATGATGGTGTTGGTGATGGTGATGGTGGTGATGGTGATTGTGATGGTGGTGATGATGGTGATGGTGGTGGTGGTGGTGGTGGTGGTGGTGGTGGTGGTGGTGGTGGTGGTGGTGGTGATTGTGATGGTGATGGTGGTTGTGATGGTGGTGGTAATGGTGGTGGTGGTGGTGGTGGTGGTGATGGTGATGGTGATTGTAATGGTGGTGGTGATGATGATGATAATGAAGATGATACTGGTGCTAATGCTGAAGAACCAGTTGACAGATTACTATCTAAGTTAGTACCTGCATTTATCTTGAGGAGCTTGATGAACTGATTATATATGGGTCATGTAGTCCAAAGATCACAGATCTCACCATTATATAGCTGGTAATCACAATATCAACATCAACCTTGTAATGACAGTATGTATCTTGAGAAGCTACCAAAGTAAGTAGATTTTGGGGTCATAAGGTCAACAGTCGCAGGACTCATTATGTGAATACTATACATATACATGTATAATCCTGATATCTATTGAACCATGTGTTTGTTCTCTCTTGACCAGACTGTAGGTTACAGCGTGAAGCCAACGGCTAGAGCAAGAGACGGACTGGTAGTGCTACACTTCAACAAGAAGGAATCAGAGATCAGGGCTGCACAGCAGCAGATGGTAGACCAATTATACAGGGTTCTTGGCAGCAAGCCCACCCTGTCTGTGTGTGTGGAGGATGTTAGACCGCTGCCAAATGACAAGTAAGTCCTGGTGTCAAGTCAAAGCTTATCTGATATTGAATAGGACTTCTGCAATGGCTTGCACAATTTAGCTAAGATGAAGATTCAAATAGATATTAAGCTCACTGACAAGATGACCATGTCTCACTGACCATGTCTGTGTATGTGGAGGTTTATAGACTGCTACCCAATGAGAAGTATGCCTTGATAACCACATTTATACCACAGGTACGATGCTTGTCAAGATTGAATTGTTGAGAATTCAAAAGTCAATGGTCAATTAATTCGCTATAAAAAGCAATGTAATCTCAATAAAGTGCTACAATCGTGAGGTTCATACCGCATGTGCATCTTTTGAATGCTTAGGTCATCGGAATTTTGATTGTTAACTATCAGTTCGTTCCAAATCAATATCACATTGCATTGAACATTTTTAGTAACATGAGTGCTTTTACTGCTATCTTGTAAACACATACTGGGTAAGCACCGTCTCTTACTAACAGTTCCTGGCATGACATGCTTATTTTGTTATCACCTGCAGAACTGAAGTAGTCATCTACATCCTTGAGCGGTTGCCAACAGGAGCAACGAAGCGCATTCCGTCAAACGAGACTTACGCTTTCCTGAACCAGGCGACCACTAAACCGCAGCTGGCCAACGTAGGAGTGGTTGATATGATTCCCCGCCAAGCACTCACAGCTGCACAGCTAGAGCACTACCTACAGAACCCTCCTCTTGGTAAGATCTTATCATATCAATATCAATTGTGGAGTGAGTTTAATCATATCATTTTCGTGTTAGATTTGGTGAGCACAAATTCTAAAACCGGTGAAAAATACAAGCATGATTTTTCAGTGCGTATTCCGAGTGTGTGAAGAATTAATATTGAGCATACGGTGTCTTGTGCATTGGTGTGTACGTGTACATAATGTGTGGTGACTGGTGGGTGAGTGTATAAACTCTGTTTTTGAGTCCATGCAGTACATATCCACATCTAGCACGCATGATGTACCAAAAGAGTGCGCAAGATAGTTTTAATTTTTTGAATTTCCTTCCATCTAAAAATGCGTTTGAGAATTATGTTGATGTTCCTCTTGGAAAGGAAAAATATATGAACACTTGCTCAGCACGAATGCTGTGCGAACATGTGCTGCCCAGCGCGAAATATTAATCGCACGAATATAACCATGTTAACACTATATATCTCTACTAATAATTTAAATTTCTTTTCTTTCCATGTATTCAGGTTATGATCCAAGACTTTGGAGACAAGCTCAGCTTGACAATCCTGACCCTGAAAGGTAAATGGTGCTTGATAGTTTAACCCTCTGAGAATTTGATCTATTGATTTGTTCCTAAATGCACACAACGGATATGTGTGGAATGCGCCGAATGACTGCATCCTGTATTCTGTATTGCTCCCAAGGTAGCAAAAAGTGCATGTTTCGTGCGGATTGATTGCGAGTGTGTTTTAATGACCAGGGTACATAATGTGAACTGCCTAGAGATGATTCATATATAAGGCTGCGGGGTGCTATATAAATCAAAACATGACTATTATTATTTTTACAAAATACTTTTCATTTGATGGCGAGACGAGGGTCAGCTGAAAATGATAAATATCCTCTAGCATTATTAATTGACTATTTTGGCTCATTTTTGACGGATATGTGCTCGTAAATTGTTGATCTCGCTCAATGAATCATTAAATATGCTGTAGAATAGGATGATGAAATAGAGATGGGAGCCAGGTGAAAGAAAGATGAATTATTTAATGTATTTCATTTTGTTGTTCATTCTGATTGCTCCACTCGTAGGCTGATTCCTGTCCCTCTGGTTGGGTTCAATGCATTCAAGACGAGGCTTGTAAAGTTTTGTTCTTGCTCAATGATTCATTAAATATGCTGTAAAATAATATGATGAAAATAAGAGATGGGAGTCAGATGAAAAAGGTTTATATTTAATTGATTTCATTTTGTTGTTCATTCTGATTGCTCCACTCATAGGCTGATTCCCGTCCCTCTGGTTGGGTTCAATGCAATCAAGACGAGGCTTGAATATCAGCAGCAAGAATCTACACAGCACCAGGCCAGGATTGATGTGAGTCTATTCAACAGCTTTATTACTTTGTCTGCCTCCACCACTGTGGCGGTGAGGCATTATGTTTTGGGGTGTCGGTAGTGCATCCCATTCTTGTAATCACAATATCTCAATAGTTAACAAGGGACAGTTATCTCGAGGAACTAATAAACTGCTTAGATATAGGTGCCAGGAGGTCAAAGCAGACTGTGCATATAGTTCATATGGACTTGAATATTATACAAATAATGAATGTTTATGAGTGCAATGGTACGAATATTTGCATGAGGTGAAAGATGGAATGTTTCAACGAGGCGAAGCCGAGTTGAATGGAACATTCCATCTTTCACCGAATGAAAATATTTGTACCATTGCACGAATGGAAAAAACATTCATTATTTGTATTATATGACACCTAGGTGTAAAAATAAGAATCCGCACTGTCGATTAAATCGTCCAAATCATCCAAGTCAGCAAAACAAATCCCGGTTCTGCAGCCATGTTGTGTAAAAAGTACTTGAATAGTGTGTACAAACTTCTCCGCGCACAGCTGCCTCGCATGGAGTGCGTAATGTTTGTTAATGCGCTTGCTCTTAAATGGAAAATCTGCGCAATGTGCGCAGTTATTTTTAATGCACGCTGGTGCTTGCACAAAACAACAACATAAAAAAGTACCATTCCACGTTTATGATGTCAAAATCGTGCAATAGAACTAAAAAAAGGTTCTATTCAACGATAATGACGTCAAAATCGCGCAATGTTATTTTTCCACGAATGTCATTTGACCTGAATTCAACCAATCACATTGCGAGAACATTCTAAGGTGTTATATAATAGCAGCTAGAATCCGAACAACATCAGGCCAGGATTGATGTTACGTCTATTCAACACCTTACTTTTTTCTACCTCAACCACTCTGTGAAAGGGTGGTATTATGTTTTTGGGTGTCCGTCCATACAGTCAAACCTGTCTAGCAGCCAACCTGCTTAAAGAGGTTATCATATTAGATGGAGGCTTTTTTTGTGTTTTACTGCATGTAGTTTAATGCTGCACATTCATGTACGAATGCAGAGAAATGTGATGTGATTAGTAATACTCACATGCATCAAGGCATTATACAATAATTTTTGTTTGTTCTTGGAACTCCTTTAAAAAAATGTTTTTGTTTAAAACAGTATATGAATAGAGAGGCACTATAGGTCAGGAATATGGGAGGGTAATCATACTAGCATAGTTATATATTGTTATTATAACGGAATCAATACAATTTGTCATTACATTTTCTGCATTGTTTCTTTAGTTGATGAGTAGAACTAATCTGACTTTGAAAATTCTAACTATGAATTATAATCACTGATTTTTTTTTTCATGCAACATATTTCAGTTGATGAGTAAGGACTTGGAGAAGTTGCAGGAACGGCAGAACACCCTCCAAGCCAGGATGGCAGAGAACAAAAGAAGACATCTGGAACTCTCACACAGGTTACTACAGGTAAGTCGTATCAATAATCACCTTAGAAGCATTTGACTGGGATGGGTTTGAGGTCTGTTGTAGTTATATCGAAACAAATTGATAGGCATTATGGAGGTCTGTTGTTGGATAGTTGGGAGGAGAAAGGGCAGATGAATCCCCCCTAACCTTGATACAAAAATTGTACGGGGGAACCTGTTAATAATGTACCGGATATTGCAAGGTGATTTCACAGGTCCCGGTTCTATGTATTACATCATTCTTAAGCCTTGATACAATGAACATACCTTGAAGGCCACACCTCACCGTCCTTATCGCGAGAGTAGACCGTTTGGCGTGACTGGGTTAAGGGGACCTTTTTGAGCCTATTTAAAAATAACAAGTTGGATAGTGTTTCTTGAAACTTAGTGTAGGGGCTTCGACGACACTTTGTGGGAGTTTGTTTCATATATTGACAACCCGTTGAGTGTAACAGTTTTCCTGATTTCCAGCCTGCATCTGTTCTTTGTGAGTTTCGTGGAATGGCCTCTTGTTTCTGTGGTATCATGCATGATCTCTGGGAGAAGTTCTATGTTTTTTGTTTGTCCATCTGTGTCATAATCCTGAATGTTTGGATTAAATCTCTTCTCATTAGTAGTCAACTTAATTCTGGCTAGTCTGTCTTCATAGGGCAATGCTGAATACAAGGAATGAGTTTTGTGGCATTGGCTTGGACTTTCTCTTGGGTCTATTTATCCTAAGTAAGGGCTCCAGGCTTGGATGGCATAGTCTAGGTGGGGTCTCCTTAGTGATTTGTACAGTTTTAGGATAACCTCTTTGCTTCTTTAGTTTGCAGTAACATAATTTAATTTGATTATAACATAATATCTAATATAATGAGGTAAATTCAATGGGGCCAAAGTGCTCATTATAATGAGGTTTCACTGTACTATGTCTGACTGCATATAGCGTTTAACCTATGTCCGTCAAGGATAATATACCATTCTAAATATCAGATTAATATTACTGCATCTGTCCTCGGGTAATGGACAAACAAGATGTGCAGAGTAAATCTTTCAAACATCCGATGTTCTCCCTCAGAGGTTGCACGATGTCTGGCCGCTGAGAGCAAGAGTTAACCCTAATCCCACTGGGGGGGGGGGCCATTTTGGCCCCCCCCTGTCGTTTTTTTCGACGTGCATCTAGACCGATTGGAATTTCACGTTCAAACTTCACGACTTTTTTCTCTCAAGTCTCCCGCACGTTTTGATATATAATTCACCCCGGTCGGACATGTAGAACTGATTTTAGAGGTCGATAATTGCTCGACCGTCACAAAAAAATGCAATTTTTGTACAGGTTTCTATGTAATTCCTACATCCGATGCCATGTAAACTCCAAATCTGTTATAATTGTTAAATTGAATTATAATTTGGATTATTTCTTTGTTATTAGTTTAATTCATACACTTCAGAGATAAATTCTTCTAAAAAAAAAACTAAAAAAAACAATAAAAAAAATAAAATACATAAGAATGAAAACAATGTGGGTAAATCCGGGAATACTAATTTGCATATTTATGCAAATTAGTGATATATTTTATTACCATAAAAAACATGGATATGATGAATTACATCATTTGAAAGTATTATTTACCTGAAAACCTGAAGAAATCCTGTAATTTCTCTTGATTTTAGATGAAAATCCCAATTTTCCCCCAAATTCGTCCAAAATTTGCATATTCAAAATTTTAATTAATTATTAAAAAAAAAATAATGATCCAATTTTTTTTCTTTTTTCAAATTATTCTACTATACTAGTTTTACGTATGTGCCAATTTTCGAGTCAATCGGTCCATTCGTTGCCGAGATTTTAGGGGGGGGCCAAAATGGCCCCCCCCCCCAGTGGACTCAAGTGATCAAAATAACCCAGTGGGATTAGGGTTAATTTGTAGCATTTAACCTACAGTATGTCTGTGATGGGAAAATATACCTTTCTAAATATCTGTATTATTATTGGGTCTGTCCTCAGGTAATGGCCAAGCAAGAGGTGCAGAGAAAGCAGGGGGTGTCCATTCAGCTGGAGGAGGAGCATCTCAGAACACAGCTGGAGGGACTGGTGGCAGAGTTAAATGCACCTACACAGATGAAAGTGAGTGATGGAATGTCTGTAGTCTTGTATGTGACAACAAATATTGTGATTTTTATTCAGCTTATATTTTACTATAAATGAAAAATGAACAAAGAAAATGAATATAACTTGAATTCATCTACTAGCGTTGAAATTTGTCTCCTAAAGACAAATTGTGATCTGCGTCGCTTTGGAATAAGTCTAAAATGTAGGAGTTAAAATTAATTTGAGAAACAATTTTGTTTTTATGTTTCATTTTCTTACATTTTTTCTTTATTTTTAGGCCACTTTTATTTGAAGAATCATTATTTTACCTGCCCAACTTGGCCACCAGGAAAAAAAAGTAACAATCATTTTGTTATGATCAAAAGTTTTAAATGATTCTAGAAATACTTGAAATGTAAGAATCATTTATTATGATATTTGCAGGCCCGTGTAAGTGAGATGCTTTCCCAGATAAGACTAGTGAGCCACCTCCCATTCAGCAAGATTAGCAAACAGGACATTATTGTATATTGCTTAACCCTAACCAGGCCGCGAGTTTGTGATTCCCAAACCATTCAGCTATGGCACTAACGCATTAGATATGCCCGTTTAATTGGAATCGGGCGACTTGACAAAGCGCGCGTATTCAATTCGAGTTATAAATAGACTTATAGCCACTAAATATGACTTATATCCACTAAATCTGACCTATAGCCACTAAATCTGACCTATAGCCACTAAATCTGACCTATAGCCACTAAATCTGACCTATAGCCACCAACATTAGGGTTAGGGTAAGGGTTAGTTATATATATCCTTAAAAACCAACACCAATCAAGCAATCCGAAATAGCTCCGTGGATAGAGAGTTAGATTGATACGCTGGTTCGAATCCGACCTTGGTCCAATAATTTTTATGCTTCCGCAACGAAGTAGCCGGAGGCATTATGTTTTCGGGTTGTCCGTCCGTCCGTACGTACGTACGTCCGTCCGTCCGTCCGTCCGTACGTCCGTACGTCCCGTTCTCGTGATCGCGTTATCTCAAGAAGGGATTGACAGATTCTGACCAAACTTGGTACATGTATGTATCTTGGGGGGCCGATGATCTGATTAGATTTTGGGGTCATGAGGTCAAAGGTCACAGCTCATTATATATGCAAAAATAGCTTGTGATCGCATGATCTCAAGAAGGGATTGACAGATTCTGACCAAACTTGGTACATGTATGTATCTTGGGGGGCCGATGATCTGATTAGATTTTGGGGTCATGAGGTCAAAGTTCAAAGGTCACAGAGCTCATTATATATGCAAAAATAGCTTGTGATCGCGTTATCTCAAGAACGGATTGACGGATTCTGACCAAACATGGTACATGTATGTATCTTGGGGGCCAATGATCTGATTAGATTTTGGGGTCATGAGGTCAAAGGTCAAAGGTCACAGAGCTCATTATATATGCAAAAATAGCTTGTGATCGCGTTATCTCAAGAACGGATTGACGGATTCTGACCAAACATGGTACATGTATGTATCTTGAGGGGCCGATGATCTGATTAGATTTTGGGGTCAAAGGTCAAAGGTCACAGCTCATTATATATGCAAAAATAGCTCGTGAAGCAAACAAACATGGTACATGTATGTATCTTGAGGGGCCGATGAACTGATTAGATTTTGGGGGTCATGAGGTCAAAGGTCACAGGGCTCATTATATGTAAAAGTAGCTTGAGATTGGAAATCTCAAGAACTGAATATCAGATTTCAATCCAACTTGATACCTGAATGTATCTTAGGGAACAATTGTAGTCATTAGATTTTGGGGTCATGAGGGCAAAGGTCAAGGTCACTTATAGCTCATAATTGTGATACGTCAAGATCTAAAAGACAGAGTACCATCAAAATTTAGTTGACAGAATTAATTCTGTGTACATGTTGATTTGGGCTTGATATGAATAAATTGCGTAATGGCGGAGGCATCATTTTCGACTGCGCGCAGTCGAAGATCCATCTAGTTGTATTTGCTATTCGTTCGGCACTCGACTAAATGTTCGAAATTATACAAGTCGGAAATTTCGGGTATGCGTGGTCTCTGACCAAGTCGCTAATTCACAAGGACAAATGAAGGAGTTGCTGAATGGTTTGGGAAACGCAAATTCGCAACCAGGCCGGGGGGGGTGGAATCCACCCCCCCCTCGACTTTTTGCGCGATAATTCCGCAACGCGCGCAGGTATTGCCGTGCGACTTCATGAGTTTTTTCATTGAAGTTTTGCGCAATTTTTGAGACCAAATTTGCGACGACCAGGTATACGGTTCTTAAGTCACGTGACCTTTTGTAAGTGAGCGTCGGCCCGAAAATCGCCAAATTTTGTGATTTGTGTACAAATCCTATGGAAATTGATTTTTTCCTATAATAGACAAAACCTTCATTATTTTTCATTCTAATCGCTGCAGTCATTTAATTTTGGGCTAAAAGTTGTTGAATAATGGTTAATAATTTATTCCATCAAAAAAAAAAAAAAAAAACAAAGAAATGATGACACACGCGGTACCCCGGGGTACCGCGTTGTGTAGCGCCATCTTGTGTCCACTCGAAGCATAACCGTATTGCGTTGTGCATGCAGTGCAGCGCGCGCAAGTATGCACGCTATACCCTGGTACAGCCCTACAAAATAAATAAATAATTAAACAAAATGGCGGATATTCGTTTGGTACCCCAGGGTACCATTTATGTCATCAAATACATAAGGAATTTTTTGGCTGTCGCAATTTTTAATGTTGAAAACCTGATAATTAGGTCATAAAGAATATTCATGCACAAAATTAGCATATTCTGAGCCATATTTAGTGATTTATTGACAAAAAGGGGATTTTTGCATAAATTTGCATACCAATTAATTCGAAATAGATTTTTTTCAAAAAACTGACAATGCAATCTTGTAGATTATGTCGCAATCTATCTGTGTGCCAAATTTTGTGGCGGCCGCGCGTTCGGCGACCGAGATCTCGGGGGGGGGGGTGGAATCCACCCCCCCCCCCGGCTATAGCATAGCCAAAATAACCCGGCCTGGTTAGGGTTAAGAAATGGTCTAAGATGCAAGCTACACATACTTATTTTTTATCCTGATTTTTTGCAGGCCCGCCTGAATGAGATGCTGTCTCAAATCAGACTAACAGAGCCATCTCCCATTCAGCAGGATTAGCGAACGGGTCATTATTATATATTGCTTAAGAAATGGTCTAAGATGCAAGCTTCTTTATGTATTATTTATTCTCCACTCATGGGATGGATTGCCCTCGTCAGCGACAAGCTGTTTTTCAAAGGGGTCCAAACATTCACATAATTATTGTTACACATATTTATTGTTTATCCTGATTTTTGCAGGGCCGCCTAAATGAGATGCTGTCCCAGATCAGACTGCAGAGCCATCTTCCATTCAGCAGGAGCAGCGAACAGTTCTCCCTCGATGCAGACCTCCAGTATGAAATCAAGCTGGTAGGTTTCCCCATCTCTTTTTTTATAGTAAAGGCAATGCTCAAAATTAACACTGGCCCAGAGCAGCTAAAAATTAGCTTCTGGACACCAAATTTAATTGATAATTAATTCTACTGACCCGAATTGGCAACCAAATGTTACATAATTGTCAATGTTTTTCTTTGTTTTGGGCAATCACATACAGGTTTGGGGCCACTAGAATGTTGAAAATCATGTTTTCACTTGCCCGATGGGCAACAAAGCCAAAACAAATTCTAGCATTGGTATATACGATACTTAAACTGACAAATAATTAAACTACAGCACGTTTTACCTTGATTTCATTTTAATAATGTAACAAATTAATGATTGAAGGTATTTAACCTCCTCCGTATGATAGCCCTTATTAGGTATATCATACATGGTTCCCCTTCACTTTTTGTAGCATAGGTGTAATGTTAATTGACAAATAAAACTAAAACTACAGCTTGACTATACATTTCATTTTGATAATGTAAAAAATAAATTATTGAAAAGTAATAAAAAAAACCTCAGTATAATGGCCCAAATAATTGGGGGTCAATTTTTATGCCTCCGCAACGAAGTAGCCGGAGGCATTATGTTTTCGGGTTGTCCGTCCGTCCGTACGTCCGTCCGTACGTCCGTCCGTCCGTCCGTACGTACGTACGTCCCGTTCTCGTGATCGCGTTATCTCAAGAACCGATTGACGGATTTTCACCAAACTTGGGTCATGTATGTATCTTGGGGGGCCAATGATCTGATTAGATTTTGGGGTCATGAGGTCAAAGGTCAAAGGTCACAGAGCTCATTATATATGCAAAAATAGCTCGTGATCGCGTTATCTCAAGAACCGATTGACGGATTTTCACCAAACTTGGGTCATGTATGTATCTTGGGGGGCCAATGATCTGATTAGATTTTGGGGTCATGAGGTCAAAGGTCAAAGGTCACAGAGCTCATTATATATGCAAAAATAGCTCATGATCGCGTTATCTCAAGAAGGGATTGACAGATTCTGACCAAACTTGGTACATGTATGTTCCTTGGAGAGCCAATGAACTGCTTAGATTGTGGGGGTCATGAGGTCAAAGGTCAAAGGTCACAGGGCTCATTATATGTAAAAGTAGCTTGAGATTGGAAATCTCAAGAACTGAATATCAGATTTCAATCCAACTTGATACCTGAATGTATAATAGGGAACAATTGTAGTCATTAGATTTTGGGGTCATGAGGGCAAAGGTCAAGGTCACTTATAGCTCATAATTGTGATACGTCAAGATCTAAAAGACAGAGTACCATCAAAATTGAGTTGACAGAATTAATTCTGTGTACATGTTGATTTGGGCTTGATATAAATAAATTGCGTAATGGCGGAGGCATCATTTTCGACTGCGCGCAGTCGAAGATCCATCTAGTTAAACTGGGGTTAAATCATGTTTTATGATGTCATTTGTAGTAATCCATGGACTAAATTTAATCCACAGACAAAATTTAGTATTAAAAAACAAGTGTTAAAGTTAACCCATGGACTAAATTAGCCTAGGTTGAATTTGAACAACTGATGATAGGTTGGGGCATAGACTGTAATTTTGCTCTTATAACTCTTTGTCACCTCTGTTCTTCTTCTTTACCTGCACAGCACCTGAAGCAGCAGCAGGATGGAATCAGCCAACTGGTCGGCATCATCAAGGAAGATCTGGAGGACCTCAGGCTGATCGAGAGGGGTCTGGAAGAGGTTGCCAGCTGATTACAGCTCCTCCAGGAGGCTTATGAACTGAGCGTTATGGACAAAAAGGGCTATGCAAATTGTTAGTTACAGCAGTGAGCAAAGGAACTATAGGACTGATATTTTACAATTTGTCAGTAAAGAGATTGACATAAGCCACTTTGTGAACATCATCGCAGAAGATCTGGAGGACTTCAGGCCGATAGAGAGGTCGGGAAGAGGCTGTCAGCGGATCATAATGCTCACTTAACTGTTGCTCAATGGTAGCCTTGGGATTCTCCTATCGAAAACTGAGACTGGAATCCAGAATATTTGATAATAACCAGGAGGACCTTATTTGGAAGATGGCTGCCAGCTGAGCTTGGTTTCTACAGAAATAGAATGATTACAAAGTTACGGACAAAACGCTATACAAGTTGTAAGGTACAGCTGCATTTAGCTTCTCTAGAATTGTTCAGCCCACTCCACACTTTATGATTTTGCAATGATTCAGCAGTCGTGCAAGTCTGCGACTGGTAGTGTGGCGTCGTGTACTTGGTACTTTGCACTCTTGCAACTGACTCGCAGAGCCAGTCGTGAGGATGTTGAATCTTCACGTCTGGTCGTGGCTCTTGATTGCAACATTCCGAAAAATATGCAACCGTATTTGCAAATATAGGACCATTTGGATAATAGACCATTATACTATTGGACGGACAGGCTCATAGACAAAGTAAGACAAAATCCTTTTTTTATCAAGAAATTGGGTTTGACGAGATAACATTATGCAAACTTGTAAGAGGATACTAGATAATCTAAACAATGGTCTCTTGAATATGTAGAACTTAATTGTGACAGTAATGAAGTCTATACCAAAATACTGAAACTGTAGGGGTAGTTTAGTTTTGGTGGAGAGGGCGCTGCACATCACAATTTGTTTGTGAGGTAATGAAAACTGAGTGTCGAATTTGAGAGAACATGCAATTTTAATGGCGGAATGAACTTTATTTGGTTAAAATCGACCCAGAAACAGCTGAAATATCAATAAATATATCTGATCTTATAATTATTTGGGGCCCAAATAATTAGATGCTTTTTTCAAAAAAAAAAAAAAATGCTTGCACTTTTTCAAACATTTTCAAAAGCGTTTTTTAAATAGTTGTTGATGATCTCTCTATTTAATCATTATTTCAATATTATTGTATACCTTTCGAGCACGGTGGAGTTATAAATATTAGTTTATAATGTTACTGTCCAGGTTTTGGTTTCTAAAGTTCAGCCTTACCAAAACTGTACTGCCCCTTTAATATTCTCTGTGTTTTGTTGTTGTTATGTGAGCAACATTTTAAATTAAACATTAAATGATTTTCAAAGAGAAGGGACAATTTTCCAGTTAACATGAAAGATTCTCGAAAAAGCCATTTCCAATTTAAATTTAGAACGACTGGGTTAGGGAAGTTACAATTATTTTACTATGGAACCCTGATAGACTCATAATAAAGTAATATGTAATTTCAGCCAGAAATGTTTAGATGCTGCCAATGCTGCCAATGTAGTGCATAATCAGTGATCAATAAAGAAAAATATGTATTCATTGTACTATCGATGAATGCTCGCTGAAAGGTAAAATGTGGTCTTCATGGACAACTCCTATTACCCTCTGTCAAGAAATTGGCAGTGCGGAGTACCTTTAATGATTAAAGTTAACGAAACAAGTCAAAATAATAGACAACCCAGCTTCGGGTGTAGTTGAGCGAGCTGTGTTCTATGCATAACTGTTTTGTTTCTCCACGACTTGGAATGGTAGTATTTTGTTTATTTGCTTTTGGAGAGAATTGTTTCGACAACAACAAACCTGCAAAGCTGTGAAATAAAAGTTAAGGCAATACATGTTTGACTAAAAGATTTAGTCAGAAAAAACGGAAAAGCTACTAATTATGCATAGAATATAACTCACTCATTGATTTTCCTTTGCCTAATGATCAAAACAACTGGGCGTTAACAATTTGCATATTATAGGAGGTAGGAGAAATAAATTAAGATGTAAACTACCTCCTTGCGTGAGGGTTTGTCTGCATAGCTCAGGGACTGAGTAACATTGTCCAAATCCTCAAAATCCAGTTGGAATTCTAGCGGTTCCCTCATACCTTGTATTCGTATTAACAATAAAAGCATGGGACAGGTTTCGTTAAAAAGATATTTACGATTGAAGTGTTCAGATGTTGAATTATCCACTGGACCGCGAAAACCGTGTACAAAGTTACCGCAATGAGTTAGTGAATATCACTTTGCATTTTTGCTCATTACTCGTCCATTTAACTTGAAATTTTCACACAACACCCAGTGGACATATCAGATAACAATATACAATGGGTGATTTCAAGTATGGTGTTTAAGGCCGGTGTTAGTGTTTATTACACACAAACACCAGTTTGATAAACACTTAACACCAGCCCTAAACACCATACTTGAAATCACCCATTGTATCAACCACTCATCACTTTTTGCACATGTCAACAAAGTTACTAGATCCCTTTAAAGGGAAATGAAACACTGTAATGTTCGCTCGCTGTCACAGATACATGTAAGTGCAGTATTCCTGTCACTTCTAGTCGTATATTTCCTCATGGGTATCACTAATAATGGAAATAAATCAGTGTTTTTTTTAAACCTCTATCAACTCTTTTGACTGACCACTGGAGACTGTTTTGTTTTCCAACGGTACCGCATGTAACATCTGAGCGCATTTGAGCGTGCACTAACGAAAGCAGGTTACTTAACAATTGTTGTTGAATCATCTGCTGCAATGTCAGTTACTTATCCTGCTTGTTAGTGCAAGATCATATGGACGTTTCATATGGCACAGGTGGAAAACGTGGCATCCTCCGGTGTTCAGTCAAAACATATGATAGCGGTTTCAAAAACATGGATTATTTCAATTATTAGTGATACCTTACGACTAGAAGTAATTGGAATTATGCACTTATCAGTAACAGCAAGCAAAAATGTTACTGTTTGGCTCCTCTTTCAGTTTGACCATAGTTGGTTTTCATACCTGTTCACATTCCATTTCATTGTGGATACATATTCTTTTTCAGTTTACTTGTCGTACATGAATTTATTTGTATAGGTAATTGTTATTCACTCCATCATGAAATATTTAACAAATTTAAAACAACTTCATTACCTAGATAATATTCAATTTGTGAGACGTCATTAAAGAAAGATTAATTAATATGAACTAATGCATATTGTGTAAAATAAAACTTCCAACTTATTCTAACATGTTTTCTCTGTGCAATTGTCTAGTTTGTTGAGTGTGAACATGGAAACCTCATTATAACAAGCACGTTGGGTCCATTGGATTGACCTCATTATACAAAATATCTTGTTGTATCAGGGCTTAAAAATAATGAAATACATTGAATCCTGGCCTGCAAAATTACCTCGCTATATCAGGTACTTCCATATAACAGAGCTCATTATAAAGAGGTTCCACTGTACTGTGTGTGTGTGTGCGTGTGTAAGGACACAAGTTTAAACACCGGCAAACGGGGATATTCTGGAAACCGGGCATATCCCCGGTTTCCGAACAGCCCCGTATAGTGCTTCAGGGATCGTCTGAAGGGCTGTACTGTATGTTATTTTGATTTTTTAAGGATATCCCTTATATGCCCGTTTTGCATGTTTTTTGACATAGTGGGTGTATAAGTGTGTGTGTATTTTTAAACACGCCAATTGGGCATATTGCCAGGTTTACACACCAGCAAACCGGGGACAAGCCAAACATCATTAAAAAAACGGGCATATCCCCGTTTGAAGGTGTTTATAACATTGAAAAAACCATATCCCCGATTGAAGGCTCTTACAAGTATGTGTGTGTGTGTGTGTGTGTATTGTGTAAAGCCATAAATAAGTGACCTAGTCAGTTCCAACGCCATTCCAACCCACTCCAAAAAAGCCCCAAAACGTTTTCATTGTATGAGGATGTCGAGTGTGACGTCATGTGTGAGTTAGTGTGTAGTATGAATGAATTACTGTTTGCTTGATTTTCCACATGTGTGTTTGTATGTCTGCATGTGTGTGTTTGAGTGTGTATGTGTGTATCCGTCGTGTGTATGAAGGCTCAACAAATGACAAAATAGGATTTTAAAACTGTCCGAATGACGTCACTGCCACGACACTTATCCCTGTCACACCGGGAAAGGGTCTTTACTCTGTCGCGGCCCGACAAATAAAAATAGATTTTATTTGGTCACAAATAACTGGCCTGTAGTCGGTTTTGCTGGTGTAGTGTGACTGGGCTTTTAGGGATGGTGATATGTAACATCTTATTACTTTGGGGAAAAAACGGTACTCAAAAGCAGATATTGTTCGAAAATATTGTTGGACTATATAGACCATATATATATTTTTTCACATTTCCCCAATTAGTACATTTTAAAGATATAGTTAATCTACGTGTATATATTTTCACATTTCCCAATTATTAGTACATTGTAAAGATATAGTTAATGATAATAGTTAATGTATACTCACATGTATTTTTTTTGGTATCAAATATGATTATTTAAATGTCGCCATCCTGTTAAAAATAGATCAGGCAAGCCTCGCGTTTCTTGTCCTGGTATACGAATCTTATCCATTTTCAGGAATGTGTAGGCTTTATAAACATACAAAGTACATACTGTACATGTAGTAACGATGTCATTCAAACGAACCTGATTCTGGACAATTTTTTAGCAAACAAAATATATAATTTTTTTTTTTTAATCGTGTTATTGTTTGGTTAATATATATACACCTAGTTATTTTTCATCTCTAAAAATATTTCTTCTAGTGCCCTCTCAAACCATCAGATAGATTTTATACAACAGATTAAATACATATATACTTCGTTTATATAATTATAATTTCCAAGTATGCATAGTCTTCCTGGTTTATAAACTCACATTTTGCACTTCTACTTTCTCACGAAGAATTGGAATATTATATACATAATTCTCTATTCCGTTGGTGACAGCTTCTGAATTATCACTTAAATCGTTATCACTCAATAACTCAAATAATAATCTTCTAAGTGAAATGAAACAAAGTACCAAGCTGCTTATTAACAATGGCGTAGCTACGGGAGGGGGGGGGGGGGGGGGACACGGTGCCCCCAATAATGTGACAAAACAATAGAAATGTGAACAGATGTGAACGATCTTCTCAATGAGCCGCTTGGAAGGAATGCAAAGTAAAGCCTAATGCCCACTGTGCGATTTGCGCCTGCGAATTAGCGCGAATTGATAGCGACCTCGGATCTGGGTGAATCGCACCAGTTCGCCGCGAGTTCATTGCGTACGCGATCTTTTTAGTGTCCACCATGCGATCTATCCCGATCTCTTTGCGATCTCACGGCGACTTCCCCTGGAAATGCCTTGGCCCCATTTCCACGCATGCGTGCATGGTCGAGGAATACAGCCAGGAATTGGTCACGCTTGCTTGTTTTTATATTGCGATCCGGCCCGACATGCGATCGAGGCCGATCTGGGCGTGCTCACTATGCGATTCTGCTTGCGAGTGTGCCCGACCGAAGCCGGAGATCGCCAAATTTGTGAACATGTCGAAAACCCGGCGACCGCTACCGACACCACCCCTGCGTACGCGAGTTACGGCGATCAGGTGCGACCGTTGGATGCCCACTACGCGACTTTTCCACCGATCTCAGGGGATCGCTCCCACTCTGGCAATATCTCTCTAGATCGCTAGGCGCAAATCACACAGTGTGCATTGGGCTAACGAATGAAAATAACACGCATACTACTTAATTCTCTTATTTTAGTCATATATGCCATCATATGTATGTCAAATTGAGCCTATATAGTTTCCGATCCTAGCAGTTCCTCTAATAAGCCCACCGCACAGTGCGCACACAGAGCCGACTCGATCCGATCCGACTGGTTTTCAGTCAGGCTAGAGTCTGTTTCGCTCAGTCGGAGCTGATTCATCATGTTGAATCGGCCTCGAATGATCTCCAACTGCATGGCTCTTGACCGGCAAAACAGGAGTCCTGAGGCAATGTATACTGTTCGCTGAACCGTCTGAAAACCAGGCGGGATCGGGTCGAGTCGGCTCTGTGTAAGAAGGCCTTAATGTTATCGAGGCAAATTTATGACTATAAATGAAAGGACCTTCTATGTTCGACAGCTCGGATTTGACTTATATTTGATTACTTTAGCCCTTTCTAGCGGGTATGCATATATTATGTTTTATATTTTCATATCTTATATGTCGATGTCTTCTGGTTCCCGGACAGGGCCAGGCAGCACCCCATGAAAAGTATCATGAAAAGTAGCCCCGCAAGAACAGCTACAGCAACTATCATTCCCCCGATGGCTCGGCCAGCGCTTGCCGCTGTCAAAGAAAATCCAAAAAAGCTAGTGACAGTGCAACTCGACTCGGACGTCACTGATGTCGAATCGGTGGTGGTGATTGTTGTTAATCCGTCATCGAGCGGGTTTCCACTTCCTTTGAGGCGAGCGATGACGGAATTCCAGAGGAGGTCCTTCTGTGCGGCGCGCGGGATGGGTCGTTGTCGGGGACAGGGTCCGTCTATGAAGAGACTGTTGTACGCAGATGGATCATACGGCTGCCAACTAGACGAGGGGTCGCTGGGATTAGCAGACGGGACACTTCCATATTGAAACAAAAATAAGTGAACAATGATAAGTAAATATCATGCACGAGATTCAGCAAACGCATTATTATAATCTGAAAAAAATTGTAGCATCCAAATCTATACATTTGGCTCCATTATTATGCATACGAAAAATGGAGGGCTGAGACGGTCTCTCGCATGAATGGTCATATAGTTCCTATTTTTCAACTGATATATAGCGTTTTTTTTTTCAATTGCGTGTGTTATCATTTGCAAAGCTCTTGGGGGATTCAAGGATAAATCTGTCACCAGTGAGTGGATATGGATCACACAATGTGTGCAGGCTTGCATAGTAACCTATCGCCGGAGTAATAATAGTGAAAAGCGCTATCATAATGTCCTATATATAAATCAAACCTTAGTAACAGTTTGGAGCTAGAGGGTGACACATGGCGATTTAAGCAATAATGGTTGTGGTACATATTATTTGAAAGCAGAAACGTCCCTCTTCAATATAACGCTATCTGTCAAAAAGAGATTGCGCTAGTATTCCAACAAAATCAATACTTTTTAAGTTAAAACAATACTTTTGGACTAGTTTTTTTGTTATCCAAGATTCATAATTTACACACTGTGATTACAAAATTATTAACTAACTTACCCAGTTTTTGCGAAAGATGCGATCATTTCCATGAAGTTAATGCTCACTTTCCTGTCTGTAGGTCCGAAGCACATGTCGGTTTGTTCCGCAACTCGCTGGTCATACGGCCAACCGAAGGCGTAGGGGATATCATCACCAAACGTCAGCTCCACCCAAGATGGAAAGTCAAAGACCTGATAGAAGCGGTTCTTCGGTCGGAACGAAAACGTGGAGAGGTACGCGCCCTTGCCGGCTTGCGCCATCAGACGACCTGTCTCCATAAACGGGATGTTGACGATCAGATCCATCAAGAGCTCACTGAGCTGATGACCAACCTTGCAGTCCGTATATGAGGTAGGCTCGTTCTGGAGATAAAAAAGTTCAAAGAGTGAAGCTAGTTCCTGCTGCCTCTCGGCACCGAACAGCAACTGAACTATCTGTTGGATGATCAAAGTTGCACGTCGTTCATCGGGGCAGGTATCATTAAATCCCAAGAATACCTGCACCAGGGTGATACTGTCCACTTCGAGGGCGCCTATAAGCGTTGGAATAGCTTCGAAATTTCCAGACGCCAGAATCCTATCAGATGGCTCCTTCAGAACGTTACCATCCAGGACTGGGTAAAACGGAATCGACGCAATACTTGAAGGTCCAATGGCTGCATACGATAACTCTTCGGCTGTCTTGTTTCTGAGGCAAGCGACGATGGTGCTGGTGTTTGACGTGGGACAATCTACACTTATCGCTAGATTCATTGCATGCTGAAGAGGATCCGCCGCTGTCGACTGCAAGTTGACAGGTGAAAGGACAGGATCCCCAAGCGTAATGATCTTGTGAAGTAGACCGTCGTTCAGGCCATTCAGTGATATTAGATGAGCTAATTGTCCACCTGAGCCAATTCCCAGTGCTGTTACACTCCCAGGATCCCCGCCAAAACTGCCAATGTATCTCTTGATCCAACGCAAAGCCGTTATGACGTCTGTTATACCGTAGTTGCCAGGTGAAGCATCGTCACCCGTACTAAGAAAGCCGAGGGCCCCGAGACGGTAATTTACCGTCACGACTACAACGTTGGCATAGGAAGCTAGAGAGGATGCATCGAGGACTGTTCCTGATCCCGTTTGGAAGAGTCCGAAGTGGAGGTATACAACGACAGGAAGAGGATCCGAAGTCGCGTTATCAATGACGGGTGCAAACACGTTAAGGTACAGGCAGTCCTCGCTGAATGTGGCCGGCCGCAGGAATGGCAAAGGTGCAAATCCTCTTTGCAGACACGATGGGGGAGCCTCTGTAGCGTTTAGGACGGTAACGTTCCCCCATTCTACAAGAACCTCGGAATGCGTGAATCTCCTCTCGCCGACAGGCGGCTTTCCATACGGCACTCCCTGGAACACCATTACGCGTCGTCCACCGACGCCCATGTCTGCCCGTCTCGTCACCCCTCTCAGTCCTCCCAACCGCACCCCTTCAGAGTCCACAACATCAAGCAGTACGCCATCCTCACTGACGACGTCATCTGGGTTCGGCAATAGAACATCAGGAACCGGCGCTTCCACTGAGCACGTCATCAAGTCATCGCCATCCCCTAGAACGATCGGAATGAAGTCCTGCCACAGATTAACGTACCCTGCTTTCAAGTGCTGGCCAAGCGTAACGTCAGCCTTAATCCAGAGATATGTCTCGTTGGTAGAATCAAACTGCGGCCATATCACCGCGTCCGGTTTTGCCAAAGGACCAACGTTTGGATTGCTTTAGGAGAAGAAAAAAACATGGCACAGCGTAAATGTGCTAGGTGCATATGTTTGCACTTGTACTTTTTTGAAACCCTAAGGCACAAACACACATTAAATCCTGAATTATGGGAAATTTGCGATGGGAAATGGTATATAATATACAAAATAATATGACACAGTACTTTATCCTAACCTAACTGACACTGTAACATACTATATATGCATACCAATGCGACTATATCTTATAATGATCTGTGTATGTAAATCATTAGAACCATGTAATTACAATTAATTAACATGAGTAGGCCTGTGTCACACGTATGATATTTTGATGCCAATTCATTGAAATTAAATATTCTACTCAATGAAATTGACAAATCGAGAATCAACATCGTTAACATTATTGACAATATAAAATCAAAACCAAAATCACAACTTCGTGTTGCTTCTGCAATGCATAAAAGGTAGGTGAATTACACTATAATATGCAAGATATAATGTGGGTAATATTAAAGTATATATACTTCTAACAAAATATACTAACCCTGTGTGAACGAAATTGGTCCAGTAGCTAATCATGTCTGATCGGATAGCCGCCGATGTTGAGCCAGCAGGTGCAGTAATTGCCGTGTCCCTTCCAGACACAGTGTCCCACAGATACAACAGTTCCTCACCATGACCCGAAACCAGGCCGTCCCGAACGTCAGCTGGAAAGAGGACGTAATCGTCATCCAGGTAATCGAAAAAGTACATGAACGTGTTCGAAGCTGGACTCCTCTGGTGATACCGAAGGAGGCGAACAGATCTTGCAACAAACTGTCCGTCGCTAGTGATGTCCAGGAGATACCGAACAGCATCCCTGTTGCTCGTCAGACCCGTGGCGGGATTAACGTACCTCTGTTCGATTGCCTTCGTGATAACTGTGGCTTGCTGCTCATCGACGTTGGTTGTTGCGATCGAATTCATCACGAATCCATTAACGTTACCGACATTGATGAAGTCAGAGAGGGACAACCCGGTGGCAAGGATACTGAGACCTTCATCGTTGTTGACACCGACGATGATGTCGTATTTTAGCATGTTGTCTTTCTCGATGAGGTGTTCGAACGGTTCAGGGAAGAAATAGCCATCGATCCGTGGTTCAAACTGATCGAACGGGTTGCTTACCCGCTGAATGTCTTGCCAGGGTATGCTTCTGAGACACGCGACCTTCTGTAACCACGTTGCCTGGTTGCATTGAAAGGCATCAGCGACGCCCTGAGACAGCCTTTCTGCTTTATTGTCCGCCATGAGGAAAGAAGCGTAGTCAAAAATACCGCTCTGAATGATGGCGCGTTGGAAAAGCTGTCGATCGTTTACAGGGGAGATTAGTTGGGATGAAACGGCGGTCGCGCCCTCTCTTCCTTGACCGACGATAGTGATTCTACTGTTATCACCCCCAAATGCAGCAATGTTATCCCGCACCCATTCGATAGCGAGCCGCTGATCCCACAGACCGTAGTTTCCTGGTGAACAATCGTCGCCGGTGCTGAAGAAGCCAAAAATGCCGACACGGTAGTTGATGGTGACGACGATGACGGAACCACTCTGTGCCATCTCGCGGCCGACATACTCAGAACCAGAGTTGAGCCTAAATCCGTGTCCTGGTATGAACATCATAACAGGTAATGGCCCACGGTCTGCGACAGCCTCGACGGGGACTATGATATTCAGGTACAGACAGTCCTCGCTCAACGTCATGCCGTCCGGAAGACTGGCTTCGTCTGCGAACTGAGGACATGCCGGTCCAAAGTTGGTCGCGCTCAGCGTAAAACCACTAGGCCACGATTGCTTTGGCCGCGCACGCACAAATCGACGTTCGCCAACCGGAGGTTCGGCATACGGCACACCCAGATACTCGTCGAGCGTGGCGCCATTGTTGTCTACACGATTACCGGCTATATCACCAAGAGTGGTTGTAACAGTCTGTGAGAGACTACTACCAATAGTCGTGACAATGAATACAGTTATTTTTATGTAATCAAGCATGGTTGTAGATGTACATTTAAGTCACAATCCGCTGTAATAGTTGAAACTATTGTTTATTGACTATTTCCAGCTCTCAGTTCAAAACTACAACGTCCCAATTTCCTGACCAAAGAGCATGGCAGTTTCAGTTTGACGAAAAATGAGATATGGTAGAAAAGCAGTTGTACTAATAGTGCGTATTTTGAGTTTTTTTTACATGCACGCCTAAAATCCAGTAGAATTGCTTTTATTTCACTCTATTGAAACCACAAGAAAACATGTATAATACTAATAGACTTCGACATTTCTTTCCTATTCTCTGCATCGCTGGGCCTAAAGATTTATACAATTTGAACTCTGCCTCTCCTTTTTGAATGCCGCAACAGTTGACTGAGTTCTTACAAAATAAGCAGTAACCAGGTTATATCTTATTCCTGTTTAGACTTTTTACATAGTTTCATCAATAGAATATTATTTTTTTCTTTTTCTTTTCATAAAAGGTGCCAAACCAGACCCGAGAAATAGAAGTGTTATATCCAGGGTCGGATTAGGTTGGTTGTTCCTCTTCTTCTTTTAGTCTCAACTTGGCTCGTCAGCATCGTCATGCTTATTATGGATATCACTTTAAAGGGATATAGTATATCAAAATACTCGCAAAGGATTGATATAATGAATTTTGTTTGATGAGCTATATTATCTCGACTGAGTATAATGTGTGAACAATTCCATGTGAAATTTATATCATACGGCTGAGTATATATATGAGTAAAATGCAAATTGCTATTTGCTAACTCATTGCCATACGTTTGTACACAATTGAAAGGATTCCGTGATTTTTTTCTTCAAAGTAAATCGTGCATAGCAATAAAAATATGCAAACAAACGTCTAAAATCTCTGTAAAGTCTGTCTGCCTTTTCAGACCTATTTATTTTGCCCTTCCCATACTGTGATATTCAGAGCAAGAGTTATGCGATTTGTAGCTTTAGTAATTATGTGTATACAAATTGCACGTGGCCTTGTCCCTATTACGAATGGTTGGCTGGGTGGGTGCTCCAAAAAAGGGCGTGGAAAATAAAGTACACTTTGAGTTTGGCATTGATGGTAAACATATTTACGTGTATTACGTTCACTTAATTTGTAGAGATCATTTGGCAACTGAACTTTTTATAACTAGGCCACTTTTCGGATTTCGTCCTCCGATTATTATATAGTCAGATTGAGATATTGATTTTGATAAAGAAGCTAAGAACGCCGACTTCTTTTCAGCATGTAATATTATCAGATTAAATGAAGAGTTTTCCCCAGTCGTCTATAAAAACAAATACATATACGCTTTAAATTAACCCATTCGCTGCAGGGACCTGGGCTGGTATTCAATTCAATACTTATATGAAGTAATACATTAACTTATAACTTTCTAGGCTAATAACAAAATGTAAATAGTATATTTGAAGGCATTATGACATCAACATTTTTTGTCAGATTTTTAGTTGATGAATTAATCAAATCTCAATTTTGGCTAAGTAGCTTACATAAGCCAAATTTTGACTTAAAGGGGACCACCAGACAAAGAACACATTATTATATGTTTTGGTACCGTTTTGTGATATCAAATAGATACCCAACATTTTGCAAAGTGTTGTGTAATTCATAAACAAAGCAATTAATTTCCACCTCTTACGGAACCACTGCTATTTCCTGGTTCCATACGGGCCAACCATTTGCGAGTGCGCCAATGCTATTCACGCGCACGTTTGTAAACAATAGATTCCCGGGCGATTCGTTCGCTCTGCACACGTTGCAATTCACCGCACAGATAGCAGTCTGCGTAATTCAGACCGCATGAACGCATGCTTTAGAATGTTGATGCGTTTCCAATTATATATTTTTTTTCTGGAAACATATTTTTGTGAACTTGTTGATGGAATGGAATACTAAAGATGTTACCTTTCTTTAATAAGAATATTATTTTTGGGTGGTGGTACCCTTTAAGTATGGAATTGAATACCGACCCTGGTGTATATTACTAAAGTGCATTTATCTCTATATGCGAAATTCAAAACATTGTAGACTATATGCTTTACCAACAATTGTTGGCTTTGAATTCTTTCACTGTTAAAACGCTGTGTAAAAAAACGCTGTGTAAAAATGGTTGTTGAATCTTTTTATACAACTTTAGGTGTAGCATGAATAGTTGTAGAAAGAAGGGTTGTGTAAAGCGGCCATTGTTCAAGCGCTGTTGAAAAGTGTTAAATCACGTGATAGTTTCGACCGCGAAATCACAAGCGAACCGAGTTAGCGCAGTCAGTAGCGTGTTAGACCCCGTTTACAGTGCAGGGCCGGGCCGAGACGCGTCTGAGACTGCCGGGCCGAGACTGCTTAAATTGCGGTACTCGGCCCCCCCAATTTTGGTGCGTTTACAGTGGCGGTCTCGGCCCTCGCGGCCCGGCCGCCCTTTCAATATCTTGTCGTAGTGGCGCTCTGCATGTAAACAAACCATTATTTTGGGGGCACGCTGGGGTCACAGAACAAAGGCGCGTTATTTGCAATGAATTGTTTTCCCAATTTGGTACCGCATTTGGCCCTGCGTGCGTTTACAGTGAGAAAAAGCGGGGCCGAGACGCGTCTCGGCCGCGGCCGAGACTACCTCCAGAGCGGGGCCAAATGCGCGGCCACTTTTGGCCCCGCATTTGGCCTTTTGAGCGTTTACAGTGAAAAAAAGGCCGGGCCGAGACGCGTCTCGGCCCGGCCTTTTTTTCACTGTAAACGGGGTCTTAGACTTATAACCCAATTCCGACCTTGCCGCTTTTTAGTACAATCCTTTTTGTATCGTTAATAATATCGCTAATGATATTCGTTTGTCTCGCAATGTAAGGTCAACAAGGAATCTAAAAAGATCACGACGTTTTGTGCGCCGCTGCAACACTTCGTCAGGTGATACAAATATGCTGTAAGCAAGGGTATATACCCTATGGCAGCGTAACGCGCCATCCCGTGCTATTTCAACAACAGGGTTGCTGAAATTTATTCTGAACAACAGTTGTTGAAAAAATTAAAACAACAGTTGTGTAAACTTTAAACAACTGGGGACAAGTTGTTGAATTTGTTTACACAGCGTTTTAAAGGTAAAGGCCAGTTTTGGATACGCCCCCCTCTCAAAAATATGAAATGGAAGCTCTTATTACCAATAATGTGAAAGAATATAATTGTACTAATATAGGATTATCCAAATTTGGCCAAGAGACCGCCTACTAATTGATATATTTGGAAAAATTATAACTTGATCTGCTGCAGATAGAGATCGCCAACTCCGGAATCGCCCATACGCTACGTACAATGACCACGTGCGAGTACACGAGGTGTTTGTTTTTACGGGCTTGTCCCCAGCTTGTCGATATCTCCCCCAGCGCTAGCGGCGTGGACAGGTCCGAACTGGCGGTGGATTTATAAATTTCACAGGCGGATATTGGATTTCTTCCGATATTTCTGTATTTAACGATGCTTAGGTTCCGATTTTAACACACAAGCCCTATTTCAATACTTATTCAACAATAATGATCAATATAGATGTATTCGGCTTCTTTCCCAAAACTGGAATTCATCTTTAACAGTGTATAACAATATCAATGTCTGATGTTGCCATCTATAATCTAAATATATAAAAAGCGGTCTGAAGTACACAAGAATACTTATTACATCACAAATTTGATAAACAATCAGTTTACTTTTTACAAGTGGTTCGATAGACACGCATTCACATCTGATTTAAATGCATTTGAAAAAAATAGTAGTATACAACTACTTCGGCTGGTACAAATAACTATGTCACACACTGAACTCCAACTGTACTTTTGGTTAGCCTGGGAATAAAGTACAAAAGATTATTGAAATAGACGAATACATAATTATATAGGCGTAGGTGGCGGGAGGGCTGGAGCCACCCTGGAGTATTAAAACGGCTATAATTATTCCGGCTAAAAGCATCCCACATTTGGGCAAAAGCATGTCATATTCGGGCAAATTCATATCAAATTCAGGCAAAAGCGTGTTATATTCGTGCAAAATCATGTCGTATTCGGCCAAATCATATCATATTTGGGCAAAGTCATATAATAATTAATTCGGGAAGAAGCATGTCATATTCGGGCAAAATCATATCGTATTTGGGCAAACTCGTGTTATTTATTTAGAGCGAAAATATATTATGCCATATTCGGGAAAAGTCATAATAATATTTCGGGCAGTTAAATTTATGTGTTTTTGCATATTTTTGCTTTTTGCTTGTCAGGTGAAAATTGGGATGTTGGTATCCTCCCCCTGGAAAAAAACAATATGCCCCTACGCCCATGAAACGAGAACAAATGATATGTTTGGATCAGTGAACATAGTTCTGAGATCACACGCATTTACTTCTTTTTTTCGTTCCGTGCGGTTTAGGAAAATAGAAAGGAATAGTTATGTGTATTGTGTATGTATATATACGTGCATTTAGGTTATTGGAGCCCACAATGATAATAGCCACGCAATAACATCATGAGCATCTAAAGGATATTTTTGATAAGTCATATTATATCAAGCGGAAAACATAAGTATTTTCCATTTTAAATGTCAATATTAGCGACGCCTGCATGCATGGATACATTTAATCATGTTTTTAGGTAGGTTCTAACTTTTGTGGTAAACATGTGGCAAACTGCAGAGATCCCTTGACAAAAAAAAGAGTTCGGCGGTTGTTGTTTAGTATGTAATTATCCCCTCGGGCAATGTAAATCCTCCGCACACAGGGCCGACTCGAACCGGTCCGACTGGTTCAGTCAGGCTAGAGTCGGTTTCGCCAAGTCGTAGCCGATTCAGCTGTTGAATTGGCCTCAAATAATTACCTCCGACTGGCTCTTGACCGGCAAAACAGGAGTCTTGGGGCAACGTATACTGAGCTGAACAGACTAAAAACCGGTCGGATCGGGTCGATTCGGCTCTGTGTGCGGAGGTCATCCTCAACTCGGTCATGGGAAACATATACATAAATTATTGTGTATATATAGTGATATACTTATAGTCATATACTTGAGCAGTGGCTCATGCAATTTATTTCAGATTTGATGAATGCGATCTTAATTATGAAGTCAAATACGATCCCAGGGTATAAAAGATCTATTATGAATATGAATTCCCTGCCGAGCAATCATCCATTATGCTAGATCCAGAGAATACGTCATTATAAACCGCATTGTCATGTCCAACTGCCAAAGCATAACAAAAGAATCACTGAAGTTCATCTTTCACATTCAACAAGTTTTGAATAGGATAAACGTCATCATTGCATTTTGATAATAACGCTCTTTCACTTTAATGTTTACGCACCCCCAAGTTTTCAACATTATCTTTTAAACCATCGATAATGTTGACACAGTCGTCAACAAAATTGAAGGCTGTACTCCAAACTACAAACAGCCTAACATACCGCGCTGCCGGTCGTTGCAGAAGCACTTCCCTTCTGTGCTTTAGTCAGCATTGGTCCCATAATAATGTTGAAGTTTCTTTACTCGAAGCAATTGACGATGTCTTCCTGGGCTTCAGGGTTAGTTGTCTTTGCCTTTCTTGGAAGTGTGGCAGCTGTGGGCATAGATGGAACATCTGTCACAACTGACCTCGGCATTATCGACGGAATCCAGAGAGATTTTAATGGAGCTATACTCCACGAGTATCTTGGTGTGCCGTATGCCGAACCTCCGGTTGGCGAACGTCGATTCGCGCGTCCACAGCCGAAGCTACCGTTGCCCAGTGGTGTTACGCTAAGTGCTGTTCGCTTCGAGTCGGCATGTCCTCAGTTCGCAACCAGTCTTCCGGATGGCATCGTGCTGAGTGAAGATTGTCTGTTCCTAAACATCATAGTCCCGACCGAAGCTGTGTCCGACCGTGGGTCATTGCCAGTTATGATATTCATACCAGGCGAGGGATTTAGGCTAAACGCTGGTTCTGAATACGTCGGCCGCGAGATGGCAGTGAATGGTTCGGTCATCGTCGTCACCATCAACTACCGTCGCGATGTTTTTGGCTTCTTCAGTACCGGGGACGACTGTTTACCGGGAAACTACGGACTGTGGGATCAGCGACTCGCCATCAAATGGGTTCGTGATAACATTGCTGCATTCGGGGGAGACGTCAGTAGAATCACCATCGTTGGTCAAGGACGGGAAGGGGGAACGGCTGCTCTGTCGCAGGTACTCACGCCGCTCAACGATAACACTTTGTTCCAGCGTGCTATTTTGCAGAGCAGTCGCGCCGATGACAACATAAATTTCATGCGCGATGAACAGGCGCATACGCTGGCAGAGTACCTTGCGGAATCGCTCCATTGCAACTCTTCGACTTGGCCACAGAAACTCGATTGTCTTCGGAGCAAGAGCTGGACAGAGATATGGGACGTCCGAGCTAGCCTAATTAGAAGGTTCTTTGTCAAACCTCGTATCGATGGTCACTTCTTTCCCGGTTCGTTCGATTATCTCATCAGACAGGATCACATGCGCCAATTCGACATCATGGCCGGCATCAACAGTAACGAAGCACTGATTGTAGCAGAAAGTTTTGGGTTTCTAGATGAGAATAACGTCAGGGGACATAATACACAAGTCTTGCGAAACATGAAAGTCGATGAAGATCTTGTACCTGTTGCCCTCGAAGCAATTTTCGATAAGTATGCAGACCCCGTACGCGGGATACACGACAAAGCGAGCGCCATGCGACTTGTCTTCAATGTTCTCAGCGACTTGACTTACCTTTCAACAACGGTCAATATCCTGCGTCAGCATACGTCAAACAACGGCAGAGGCACTTACTTTTACTTCTTCGACTACGTAGACGACAGTTTAGTCTGGTATACATCCGATTTTCGAGACGGAAGGGCTGGGCAGGGTGAGGAGCTGTTCTATCTTTGGGATGCCTTTTCTGAGAGTGACACACCCCTGGATGATCCAGTGAACCCTTCAACACCATCCGTTCGAAACAACATGATCACATACTGGACAAACTTCATGCACTCTGGGTATGTATGTTACATTTGCCAACCCCAGTCATACAGACAAACCGAACCCAACCTACACATAACAAACAAAACAAAATGTGTGTCGTTCAGTATATATAGTTGTCGATTTGTAAGTTTTGGCGTTACAATTAATGTGTATAAAATGACTGTTCGGTTTTGTGTCCGGAATACGGGCCGATACGAGACCTAAATTACTTTTAACCATATCAACATCACTCCAAACGACCCCGGATTATAGTTGGTCAGTGTCGGTTTGGGTTCGGTCTTGCTGGTGTAAAAATTGCGTCTCGTTATATAATCTTATATTAGTTGCTCAAATAAATGATTTTAAAAATGTTTATATTATTGACATGATTTTCCGATTAAAGGGATCTATAGTAACTTTGTTGACATGTGCAAAAAGAGATGAATGGTTGATAAAATGTGTATTGTGATTTGATATAGGAATGTGTGAAATCGTACGTTAAATGGACGATATTATAGCCAAGTATCCTAATGAGCAAAAATGCAAAGTGCTTTTCACAGACCGTCATTGCACTGACTTTTTACACATTTGTAACTTTCCAGTGGATAATTAAAAATTCAGGCACTTCAATCGTAAATATATTTTTAACAGAAGTGAGATTTGAAAATCCAAAACCTGTTCCAGCATGCTTCTATTGATAATACCAAAACAACAATGTATGAGCATGATGAGAAAACCGCTAGAATTCTATTTAAGTTTGATTTGGGTTTGGACAATGTAGTTAGATCCCTTTAATAAAAGTATATTTTTGGTGTAAAAGTTAAAGGGGTAGTTTAGTTTTGGTAGAGAGGGCGCTGCACATCACAATTTTTTTTGTGAGGTAATGAAAAACTGAGTGTCGAATTTGAGAGAACATGCAATTTTAATGGCAGAATAAACTTTATTTGGTCAAAATCGACCCAGAAACGGCTGAAATATCAATAAATATATCTGACCCTATCTTATAATTATTTGGGCCCAAATAATTAGATGTTTAAATTTTTTTTAATTTCAAACAATTTTCAAAAGCATTTTTTAAATAGTTGTTGATGATCTCTCTATTTAATCATTATTTCAATAATAATTTTGTATGAAAAATGGGTGAAACCAATGCCTTTCTGGAAAGCGCCCTCTTGTGTTTTAATGGCTCTTTTTGAATGATAACAGGCTTTTTACTTAGTCGTTTGTAATTTTGTATACCTTTCGAGCATGGTAGAGTTATAACTATTAGTTTATAATGTTACTGTCCAGGTTTGGTTACTAAAGTTCAGCCTTACAAAAACTGTACTACCCCTTTAAAGGACAATGAAACCCAATCAAACTGAATTGCTTTCATATACTTAAAGAGATTAGGAGGAATAATCTCTGAAAGTTGAGCAAAATCGGGCAAGAAACAAGAAAAATATGGCTCTTTGAAGATGTCCATTTATTAGCTAGCTATGGGGAACTCAAATTGGCAACGCACTCTGATAAGTTTGTGGACTACTCGATCCCTATATGTTTTGTACACAAATATTCAAATTTTTAGTTTTCTTCATAGTCACACTTTTCCATTCCCCAACATCATGACATGTTGTGTATAACTGTATTCTATACAAAACATATTATGTTGAGCTCAAACGAAGAGTAAACATATATTTTGATAAAATTAAACAAAATTGAAATTTTGTGTACAAAACATATGGGGAGAAGTACAAAACTGTGCAAGTGTGTGTTGCCAATTTGAGTCACTCGTAGAAATAAATGTCTATTTTCAAAGATCCATAGTTTTCTAAAGTGCATGCAACAATTTGTCCGGATTTAATTGTCCTTTAAATCACTTTTATACCTTCTTTGGCTTTTTTCAGTGCATATTGCAAGCGACATGATGGCGCAAAGCCCTGAATGGGTTGGGTCAAGGGGCACATACATATGGGAGCTGGGTCTAGGTGGATTTGGGATATTTCGAACTAGAGATGTGTATATTTATACATTTTCATTATTGTTCGCTAAAATTCATACGAAATTTAGTAATGTTATATTAGTCGTCACTCGGGCACTTGGTTTAGTTTAACCTGACATTATACCAAGTTTGGCTAATAAATCCACTGAAAAACTTTGGCTGGGGCTATATTATGAGGGAAATCAATTGTAAAGCCTAAACTCCGTCGTCATTTCAGTTATAGTTGGAAGTTAAAGTACAAACGATTAGTTGAAAAAGACGACAACGAATATTCTGCATGGGTCAATCCGGGGGGGGGGGGGGGGGGGGGGGGCGGTACAAAATTATTTTTGGCGGGGGTGTGCCTCAGCGAACTTCAAAACAGGGGTCTAAGGAGTGGGGTGAGCCTCAGCGAATTTCAAAACGGGGGTCTAGGGAGCGGATGAGAGGGGGAAAATAAAGTCTTGAGAGCTGTCAAGCTGAGTGAGAACTTCAGCAATAGTTCCTTGCCGCATGGAAAGGCGAATATATAACTGTGGACGCGCAGGCGGCCGGGCGGGAGTTTGTGATTCCCAAACCATTCAGCTATGGCACTAACGCATTAGATATGCCCGTTTAATTGGAATCGGGCGACTTGAATGGAGACAAAGCGCGCGTATTCAATTCGAGTTATAAATAGACTTATAGCCACTAAATATGACTTATATCAACTAAATCTGACCTATAGCCACTAAATCTGACATATAGCCACCAACATTAGGGTTAGGGTAAGGGTTAGGGTAAGGGTTAGTGTTAGGGTATATATATCCTTAAAAACCAACACCACTATCAAGCAATCCGAAATAGCTCCGTGGATAGAGAGTTAGATTGATCCGGGAGATTGATACGCCAGAGATCCCTGGTTCGAATCCGACCTTGGTCCAATAATTTTTGTATTTGCTATTCGTTCGGCACTCGACTAAATGTTCGAAATTATACAAGTCGGAAATTTCGTGTATGCGTGGTCTCTGACCAAGTCGCTAATTCACAAGGACAAATTAAGGAGTTGCTGAATGGTTTGGGAAACGCAAATTCGCGGGCGGGCCGGGGGTCTAGAGAGCGACCATAATGGAGACCTATATTTGGAGCAGCAAATCATGCAAACGGCGTCGCGAATCCATGGGTCTATGGAGCGGCTACTATTTTTCATAGGTCTAAAGCGGCTATGCTTAAAGGACCTAAAGAATACAACGTACTTTGACACTTATTCCATAGTTGATGACTTGAAACATAGGTCTGCCGAAAAAAAATTCCATGAAAATAAAAACAGTAGTGATTTAAAACTAGTTTTCTGATGCCAAATCTCACGTGGCAGCCAGTTTACGCCCCACCCACATTTAGGGTCCGGAATCGGCGGCGTGATCGACGTGTGATTGACAATACATTGGCTTACGTCATGACGCGTCATCTACAGACTTTAGTTCATTAGTCCGTTCTTTAGATGACGTCATATTTTGGCGATTTAAAAGGGGCGTTCCCAGGACAATTAGATATTTACTAATTACCCCAAAATTGATTGATTTCATGAGAAATGACTGCCAAATTCTTTTTCTTCGGGAAAAATTACATATAGAGAGCCGAATTGTGAAAATTAGGCCATCTAGACGCTGTAGTCCCTTTAACTTATATTTTAAGGAGCGACATTTTTTGAAGAAAATGAGACGATCGGCCTTTTTAGATGAAAATGAGGCCCTTATAGGAGCGGCCAGATCGGCTCTGAATAGGGGGTCTTTGAATTCGGCACATACCCTATTGCCTATTGCCCAGGGCCAGTGAATATAATTAATACTAAAATCGCGCGTATAAATTATCCATTTATCCTTTGCTGTACACTGTACACGTAGGGAAAATGGACAGTTAGTATTTTGTATGACTGTGTAGATTTGTACATTTGAAATTGTTCAAAGCCCATCAAAATTATCAGACCCGCGCATTAATCATAAACATGGCATTAGGGCGTGGAGGTCCATGATGTATACTAGTTATTTCGGCTAGCAATCGAAATGATCGAGGGTTCGTCGATTATTATACAAACTAAGTAGACTACCACGTCAAATTATGATTTTGATAAGTCATATCTAACATAATTAGTTTCTATTCAAAATGTCAATAAATGCGAAGCCTTCATGGTCGGCTACGTTTATAGAAAGGGCCTGATTTATGTGGTAAACGGATGGCACGTACGCCTCGTATACGTATACTGGTCCCAAGAGTGGCGTAGCGTGGTTAGACTGATTGGGGGGGGGGGGGGGGGGGGCACGCCAATTATTATGAAAGGGGGGGCATGACTTATGTACATTTCTTATCTTTTCAAAAAATCTCCTATATGTTTTGTTGTCTTTTTGTTGTCTTTCTGATTATTGAGTAAGGGAGGGGCACATATTATGCACCCCGTTCGCCCCCCTGGGTCTCATGACCGTGAGTGACAACAATTATTATTTACATGGGCGTCACTGTTAGCTTGCATGATGACCTGACACCCTATCCGGCTTGCACCCTATTTCGAGAGCGTTTTGTGCTCGTGTCCAATCCTGGACACACTAAAAGTACATAATAATTATGATGAATGGACGCAGCGTCGCATGGCATATCCTACCAGGCATGCCAGGGAGACTGACCAATGATTTTACTTAATGTTGTAATATGATAATCTGGAGAATGAGAGAAAATATATGAGAACAAATGTATGTGCGTGCATTTGTGTATATATATATGTGTGTGTGTGTGTGTGTGTGTGTGTGTGTGTGTGTGTGTGTGTGTGTGTGTGTGTGTGTGTGTGTGTGTGTGTGTGTGTGGGAGTGGGAGTGTTCGTGCGTGTATACTTTTACAATTGTCTTGAAAATATGCCATAAAATGTTTTCATTCCTCTGATCAATTGTTTGAAAACAATTTTTGAAAATATAACTAACATAAAAATGCACAGTATTTACATACGAACATCATACATATGCAGTTTGTTTGATAATAGCTTACCATGGATTATACTAGGGGAGGCTTACCTTATGCAAGCCTCCACACTAACTTTTTCTTCTACTGGCCCTCCGGGCAAGTAAAATAATAACTTTTCGCATTTGACTTGCCCCCTTACTTCTAGATGAGATTTATAAGGAACTACAGTATTCTCTCGTAGTTGACCAATAATTTAGTTGCCCGATCGGGCAAGCAAACCATGTCATTTACGAATATGTACTTGCCCAACATCAATTTGTACTTGCCCCAGGCAATAGGGCTAGTGCTAGTGTCGAGCCCTGCAGGCTTATGTGCTTTTGTAGCCGTTGTTTGTGCATTGCTTTATATAGACTATATAGAGAAATATCTACTAGAAATATAATGTATTTGTTTGTCTTATTATTTAGTATGCTTTACACATCAACTCCAGGAAAATAATTACACTTTATCGTTTCGTTCATGTGTGTCTGTGTGTGTGGGGGGGGGGGGGGGGGGGGGGGGTAAAAGGGATTTTAATTAGGGCGTTTACTCTACACTTCATTAAACTACATTAAACCATATGAAAATGTGCATACATGATTTTCTGTAATTATACCTAATACTATATTCTTGAATTATTTTGTTCTGATGTGAGGGGGCATGGGGAAGGGGGGGGGGGGGGGGTTTACCCCCAAAGTCTAAACACCCTATTTGTAAAAGTCTATGTTGACAGTTAGTGTATTTGTTTAGGGTCACCCAACGTGGACAAACTGCCACCCACGTTTAATCTGCACCTATTCTGACATATTTATGACCCAAAGCTAGTATGATGTTGTCAAATTGACCCCCTTTCTTTCTGTAAAAAAACAACAACACTCCAATACACTCTTGTAATCAATGCCCATTGCATCACTGGTGATTAAAAGGATCTAGTAATTTTGTTGACATGTGTAAACAGTGATGAATAATTGATAACGGGTGTATTGTTGTGATATGACGTGTCCACCGAGAAATGTGTGAAAACAAAATGCACACAGTGATTGCTTTTCAGTGGATAATTAAAAATCTTAACACTTCATTCATAAATAACTTATTAACGAAAGGGAAATTAGAAGAAAAGAGAGAAACGTGTTTCAAGCTTCTATTGGTAATTAAAATAGAGCCACCAGAGTTCTAAGTATTAAGGTTTGTGGATTTGGACAATGGTACTATCCCTTTAATTCCCAGTGAGGCTATTGCAGTCCTGTTTTCATCAACACTGATAAGCTCATGAAAAAAAAGCTTTTATCACCCAGACCCCCCACTTCCAAACAAGAACCTAGTCTGCTCACAAATATAGATAGATAGATATATACATTTTATTTGGTCTTCAAACATACAAATGTTTAGTTACAAAGAAATGTGTCATCCATTGGCAAGAGAAAGCAATAATAACAATAATGTACAGTACTTCATTACAATTATAACAATTTCTACAAACATAAACATTTACTTGTAGGCATAATTATACCTATTCGGTTGCATCTGGTCAGTGGACTAATGAACTCTTTTGATTTCATTCTAGACATAATGGGAAACATATTCTAGACATACATGTACTTGGGGAAAGCTAACTCTTCAACTAGGAGAGAATACAAAATTAGAGAGTACAGTGGTGTAGCGACTGGGGGGGGGGGGGCACTTGCCCCCCCCTCAATAATTTGAAGAAAAAACAACAAAAAGGAAACATAAGGTATTCCCCATCCCCCCTCCCAATCTCAACATACAATACACTCTTCCTATCTTGTCCTCACAGTCTGAGTACCGAGAGAGTAAGAGGTTTGTCGAGAAGCAAGAGGTAGTATCACAAATATACTTCAACATGTGCAAGTATTGTAAATAGAACTTATTATCTATTTTAAACACAACACATAAAGGAAGTCCTCCAATCTTACTGAACAATCTATATGTAATTTTGTAAAGACAATTTTTGTTTAAATGTCAGCTGAGACTGAAATATTTCTACAGTGAGACATTGCGTGTGAACATTAGAGATTTCCTTGCTGAAAACAACTTCTACTTTCTCCATTTGAAACAAATTCTGAAGTTGACATGATTGAATGTCATGAAGTGGTCATGGTTATTTATGACCTAACTGTCCTCACACAGAAAAGTATGAGGTCATAAAAATATATTGCAAACTTCAATAAATATTACTAAGCAGCCTTGCTGAATAGCTGAATACATTTTTTACATGATCTACTCAGCCCTTCGTCATGTTTATGTTCCTAATAAATATTTTATACAATATGTGAACATTACAACACAATTGTAAATATGCAGTATGCAAACTTTTTGCTATTTCAAACTGCAATATTTACTTAACCCTGCATGTATTCAAATTGTATTTGTGTATTTGAATTGAGCACTAGTAAAAGGTTATCTACAATCTTTATTGAAGTGGTTTAAAGAAGATCTGCACCACAAGTTCATCATTGACAATGTACTGGTTGGAAGGTATCAAGAGATCGTTCAGAGCAACCTTCTTGTCAATGTCCGTGTCCGAGTGGTACCGAGACTTTGTGAAGTTCTTCTTGCCAGTTGTGGACGCTAGCACCTTGGAGTCATTGACAACTTGAACCATGAATTCAATGGGCCTGGGCTGCTCCAGGACCACATATGAGTACAGAATGATTCGGAAGTCTTCATTGTTTGAGGAGGAGCCCTTGGGATAGATCTTCAGCTCCCAATCCGAGCTGGAGTGGGGATACGAGGAAGACCGTGTTGAGAAGCGGGCAATGACCTCTTGCTGCTTGTTGAACTTGGAATACCCCGAGAGCACTATCCTCTTGTCCCACCTCATCTCTGTGTAGTTCCTCAGGAGAAAGCTGGAGGAGGAGAAATCGGGTTTGTTGGCACGTGCCTCCAGCGTTAAGGCATGGTACTTGTACGATTGTAGAAAAATCTTTGCAAACAGCTGAGGGAACTCTTCCACCACCCTGTGACTCTCCAGCTGCTCCAGTTGCTCCGCGCTCATCATCGGGAAGCGGATGAAGGAAATCATCTCTTTCAGAAGCTCCTCCATCTTCTGCGCCCGCTCTGGGTGATTGGGCGACAGCGTCCACTTGATGACAGCGCGGAACACCAACAGCTCATTGCGCACGGTCAGGTGCGAGCTCCTCAGGAACTGCACCAGCTGATGTCTGTCCAGGGCCAGCCACTCAGTGCTCCACTCCGGCAGCGACATGATGTCGTCAGCCTTCGGCGACAGGGCTTTGATGGACGCAACAACCAGAGTCTCATGGTAGCACTTGGTGGCATACTGGTACCACACGTGGAAGACATCTTTGAGAGGCAGCTTGGGGATGATGGCATGGGTGGCAAATTCGATGCACACACGTCGAAGGTCACACACATTGTACTTGTCTGCCAGCATGAGGATCGGGAGCGTGTTCTCAAAGGTCAGCGTGATGTGACATGAGTAGAGGAACTTGAGAAAGGCAGGGAATACATCACTGCACTCTTGCTCCTCCACCAGCTCTATCTCCTGCACATGCAAAGAAAGAATGGAAGAGAAGGATGGCCATGTTAATAAGATAACAAACTGTAGTACATTCAAATTATATGATAAAGAGCAAAGAAAAGCCCAATTCTCTTTGGTTGTTTTCACTTATAAAATTTCTGGTGAGTTTGCCAATAGATGTTTAAAATAATTTTGTTTAATTCCTAAAAAATTGTCCCTGGTTCCCCAAAAAATAAAAATTCAAAGAAGGCATCTATAGCAACAATTTTAATCAAGTAATCACAACCATTCTCTAACCAAACATTGGCTAAACATTCTGAAGATTTTATTTCTTAATTTTTCCTATTAAGCTTGACTTACTTTTTGATTTGTGTCCGTCCAATCAGAGCTGAACATCCTCTCAAAGACCTCGCTCCACTTGACCAGAACCAATTTGTGCGCATGAAACTCCTCAAAGCCCACCTTCAGTTTGATATCGCTTAGCTGTGCATTGTTAAAGAAGCGTGTCATGTCAGCGAGGGCGCCTCGCTCATCCCCGTAGCAATCGACCCCGCCCGCCGGCAACGCATCCTCCTTGTCCTCCTCCTCTGGGTTGCTTGAGATGGTGATAGGCTGCTGTGGTTGTCTGAGAATGGCGAGGTAGAAGGCCTGGAGCGGGTGGATCTCATTGTTGTTCCAGCCATCCACTTGGTTACGGCGGGCTGCCCCAGCTGCTGCTGCGGCTGCTACGGCAGCTTCTGCTGCTGCCACTCCATCAGCAACCCCTCCTACTCCTCCAGGTACTCCTGCAGCTGGCATCATCCTGTGGCCAAGATGTGGGGCGTGCTGCTCAGACTGTGAGGACAAGATAGGAAGAGTGTATCGTTATGTTGGAGAACATTATTACAAGCTTAGTACACAAATGTTTGTCAATAATTTTTGAAGGATATTAGTCCTACTGCACCTCCCTGCCTCATCCTTCTCCAGCTCCTCTGCCTCACCTTACTGCTGCTGTAGTACAACCAGTGCTCGCATAACCCTGCTTCTATGAGGCCAGAGCTACCAACATTGAAATTCAACAATCAGGAAGATTTAGGGAAATTCCATCATGCCGAAGTGGTACACTGGCAGTTTGCATTATCATCTTGCGCTGCTCAGACTGTAAAGATGGATAAAATGGATAAAAGTATCATATCAAGCTTGCTGCCTTGCATAGAATTTTTGTTTTTCATCAAGGCCATTAATCAGCCTTCTTCTCTATGTCTCGTCTTCTTCCACCTCCTCGACCTCATTACCCTGCTGAGGTGATACACCCATTACAGTTATATTGAGATTTGGATTGTTATACCTTTGAAAAGTTTGAGAATTTTATAATATTTTTCAAACATAGAGGAATCCGACTAGAAATATATTAAATAAATGAAAATGAGCAAAGAAAAATAGGCTTCGCTGGGAATCAAACACGACACCTCCAGATTGCTAGACCGGTGCTCAACCGAGCCACAAACCTTTGAGCACAGGTCTAGCAATCCAGAGGACTTCTGGCAAAGCCGTTTTTTCTTTGCTCTTTTATAATATTTTTTGTTAATTTTTGTTAAATTATTCTACAAGTCGGACAAGAGTGGGAATTTAATGACATTTTAAAATTTAAACAAAATGCATCAATCGTAGAATCTGTCGTGACAAAAGGCCAACAGCTACAGTGTAAGAGGGTAAAATAAATGTAAGAGGCCCTGAAAAACGAGTTACGACATATGTATCGGTCTAGTAGTACAGTTAGCCTAGTAAAAATTCAAAATATTTCCTCATCATGTGAATTGTGATGTAATTATGCCTCCGCCAACGAAGTGGCCGGAGGCATTATGTTTTCGGGTTGTCCGTCCGTCCGTCCGTCCGTCTGTACATCCGTCCGTACGTCCGTCCGTACGTCCCGTTTTCGTTCTTGCGATATCTCAAGAACCAGTTGACGGATCAATTTCAAACTTGGTATGAGTGTACATATTGGGGTGACAATGATCTGATTAGATTTTAGGGGTCATGAGGTCAAAGGTCAAGGTCACAGGACTCAATATATATGCAAAAATGCCTCGTTCTCGCGATATCTCAAGAACCAGTTGACGGATCAATTTCAAACTTGGTATGAGTGTACATATTGGGGTGACAATGATCTGATTAGATTTTAGGGGTCATGAGGTCAAAGGTCAAGGTCACAGGACTCAATATATATGCAAAAATGCCTCGTTCTCGCGATATCTAAAGAACTGGTTGATGGATTAAATTCAAACTTGGTATTAGTGTAGATATTGGGGTGGCAATGATCTGATTAGATTTTAGGGGTCATGAGGTCAAAGGTCAAGGTCACAGGACTCGATATATATGCAAAAATGCCTCGTTCTCGCAATATCTCAAGAACTGGTTGACGGATCAAATTCAAACTTGGTATTAGTGTAGATATTGGGGTGGCAATGATCTGATTAGATTTTGGGGTTCATGAGGTTAAAGGTCAAGGTCACAGGACTCAATATATATGCAAAAATGCCTCGTTCTCGCGATATCTCAAGAACTGGTTGACGGATCAAATTCAAACTTGGTATTAGTGTAGATATTGGGGTGGCAATGATCTGATTAGATTTTGGGGTTCATGAGGACAAAGGTCAAGGTCACAGGAATCAATGTATGTGCAAAAATGCCTCGTTCTTGCGATATCTCAAGAACCGGTTGACGGATCAATTACATACTAGGTATGAGTGTACATATCGGGGTGCCACTGATCTGATTAGATTTGGGGGGTCATGAGGTCGAAGGTCAAGGTCACAGGACTCAATATATATGCAAAAATGCCTCGTTCTCGCGATATCTCAAGAACCAGTTGACGGATCAATTTCAAACTTGGTATGAGTGTACATATTGGGGTGACAATGATCTGATTAGATTTTAGGGGTCATGAGGTCAAAGGTCAAGGTCACAGGACTCAATATATATGCAAAAATGCCTCGTTCTCGCGATATCTAAAGAACTGGTTGATGGATCAAATTCAAACTTGGTATTAGTGTAGATATTGGGGTGGCAATGATCTGATTAGATTTTAGGGGTCATGAGGTCAAAGGTCAAGGTCACAGGACTCGATATATATGCAAAAATGCCTCGTTCTCGCAATATCTCAAGAACTGGTTGACGGATCAAATTCAAACTTGGTATTAGTGTAGATATTGGGGTGGCAATGATCTGATTAGATTTTGGGGTTCATGAGGTTAAAGGTCAAGGTCACAGGACTCAATATATATGCAAAAATGCCTCGTTCTCGCGATATCTCAAGAACTGGTTGACGGATCAAATTCAAACTTGGTATTAGTGTAGATATTGGGGTGGCAATGATCTGATTAGATTTTGGGGTTCATGAGGACAAAGGTCAAGGTCACAGGAATCAATGTATGTGCAAAAATGCCTCGTTCTTGCGATATCTCAAGAACCGGTTGACGGATCAATTACATACTAGGTATGAGTGTACATATCGGGGTGCCACTGATCTGATTAGATTTGGGGGGTCATGAGGTCGAAGGGCAAGGTCACATGACTCAATATGTATGCGAAAATGGCTTGTAATTGCAAAATTTCAAGAACTGAATGTCAGATTTCAATCAAACTCGGTACCTGTATCATAAAGAGTCAACTTAGCCATAAAATGTTGGGGTCATGAGGTTGAGGTCAAGGTCACGGGACTCATTATACTAGATCGACAAATCTATCGCAGCTAGAATGCCGACAGTGAAAATAACAATAATAATGTAAAAAAGGCCATGAAAGCGATAGATTTGTCGATCTATCATTATACATGCAAAAAAGCTTGTAATACCAAAATCTCAAGAACTAAATGTCAGATTTCAATCAAACTTGGTATGGGATCGGGTCCTATTACCGGATTCTTTTTGTTTGACGGCACAAAACAAAAATTAGACGCATGAAATCAAAGTGGAAATTATACAAGCAGCTGCTTAAAATCATAAAGAACACATTTGATGTAAAATATCTTCAAGAATTTACCGATTTTTCTTCAAATCAACTTTCTTGTAAACCCTTCCAAAAAAGAAGCCTCTTCCCGACGCAAAATTTCGTGTTGCAATACCGAATGTACCAAAGATGAATGTTTTGCATGGGAATGTCATTGACATGCGCGCTGCCACTGGTGCGCGACAAAACGCGCGTATAACGCCCCAGGACGCTTATTTTCTTCGGGAAATGGTGGAATATGTTTGCTAAACATCCATTTATTATCCTCCGTTAATGCCAACTTTCAAATTCAACTTTCAAAATTCGAACGTTTTTCCTATGGGAATTTGTACATACGGTAATACAACCCGTTCGGTATTGCAACCCCCTGCTATACCTGACTGTTTTTTAGGGAGCCATCAAAGATTGGGATCATATGGTCAAGGTCACAGGACTCAAAATATAAGAAAAATTAAATCAGTGCATGTTAATTTGGGCATATTAAAATCGCGTGATAGCGGAGGCATAATTTTCGATTGCGCGCAATCGAAGATCCATCTAGTTTTTTCATGAATATGATTCATTCTAATCTTGACATTCAGTTTATTTAACGTAGAGAAAAATAACATTGTCCTTACATAATCTAGACTTCATACCCATTAGTTGTCAGTAATTGTCACTAAAAAAGCCGAACAGACCAGTGTTGTAGTCGAGTCACCATGGTCCGAGGCCGAGTCCGAGTCCGAGTCACCATGGTCGAGGCCGAGGACGAGTCCGAGTCACGGCATTACGAGGCCAAGGCCGAGGCCTGGCAAAGTCGGCCTCGAGGCCGGCCTCAAGACCTCAGTCCAAGACTGAGAATTTCATGAAAATGCAAAAGTATTTTCGAGATACTTCAGTATTACCAAATAATCGTGATCTAATCGATCACATGCCATTGCGTAACTTACTTTGCCTTGTGCATACACAGCAAAACAAATTAAACAACTTTTTAAACAACCAAAAACGCTGTTTAAGCCGGTCCCTCTAACTGCTAACAACGCTGTTTAAAATTTTGAACAACCAAGATCTTCAAATTCTAGGGTGCGCACGCTGTATATCAGAGCGCTGCAGCGCTGTATGTAGGATCTTTGACTGTACCGTACTATATTACATCGAGAGATATCGATGGGTACGGTACGTACGTAGGTCGTAGCTGCGCATGAACTTAACTATCAATCGTATGATTTACATTTTTTTTTTTTTTTTATGAAATATTATTGGAAAATACTTCAAAATAGTGAATAGATGTTGAATCTTAAATTCACCAGATTCTATGAAATCTTCCGGCCTCGAACCGGCCTCGAGTCATCGAGGCCGAGGCCGCATGCTACGAGGCCGAGGACGAGTCCGAGTCACTGCATTACGAGGCCAAGGCCGAGGCCGAGGCCTGGCAAAGTCGGCCTCGAGGCCGAGGCCGGCCTCGAAGGCCGGCCTCGAGACCTCCAAGACTGGAACAGACAAACACACAAGTCCCAAAATAAAAAATAAAAATCCAATAAAGTCAGGCTTTAGCTACCACACCCGCGAAGACAAATTCGCGGTCCACGCCCGGGTGACATCCCGACACCAACTCGCTCATCACACAACATTCAGCGGGAACGGAAAAATCAGAGCAAATACGGGAAAATACCAATCGTTACATTATGAATTTACAAAGCAATGACAAAAATTGATTCGGCTACCGATCAATTCTCAATTAAGAGCTAATCAATCAATGTTTACGTACCTGGAAATTGATTATTTTCGTACAGGAGTCGGAAAATTTTCTCGAGCAAAATAATAATCACAGTACCACCATAATGTACAGCTCCAGGTTTGCGATTTATTTTGCATGTGTACTGCCCTCTATCGATATATCTACCGTATCATAATATCGTCGGTTGAGAAAGCTAGAGAAGGGCGTCACGCGCGCGCCGTATGTCATTCCGAGATAATCGCGTTTAAAGTTTTTTGCCTTTTTAAAAGTCACAATTAACAGCTTTGTCCGTTTTGTTGATTCTTTTTGTAAAGACAGTATGGAGAATGACTACTTTTCTTACATCTATCAAAAAGCTAGGACAAAATATACTAAAGTTTGTTTGTTTAGAGCTACTAAATTCATTTGAAATGTACTTTATATGTATTTTTTAACTTGTAGGCCTATGTATATTTTAATTTCGGAAATAAATACAAACAAACCAAAAAAGAAAAAAAAACATACTATATAAAATGGGCATTGAAATTATCACCAAATATGAAAATAAATAAACTATGTGGACTAAATAATTCATCCATATACAATTGTAAAAGGATCGCACCATGAATCGTGATAATTCTTCGCAAACCTCATGGCCACACACGTATCTAATTATTCAGCAGGCGTCGTGTATTATAACTCAGATCAATTGTATCTATTGTATCGAGAACGCCCACCATATTTCAATATAGTCATATAATCCCAGCATATCAAAACGTCTTTGATATGAATTTGGAACTCATGCCGAGTATAAATCCAAATGTCAGCTTCAGTGAGTAATACAAATAACCCAACTTCACGTTCACATAACCAAAACCGAACAAACAAATCATCTGTTAAAGGGATAGTTGAGTTTTGGTATAGAGGGCGCTACACAAAAGAATTTTTTATGAGATAATGAAAAATTGAGTGTCAAATTTGAAAGAACATACAGTTTTAATGACAGAATAAACTTTATTTGATCAAAATCGATTGAAATATCCATAAACATAACGTTTTGTAATAATTGTGGGGCCCCACAATAAGTCGATAATTTTGAACCAGCCGTTGGAATTTTTTTTAAATGCTTCCTCTTTCCAAAAATGTACAAAAGGGTTTTTTAAATAGTTGTTGATTATCTCTGAATCTAATAACTATTGCAACAAAACATCACATGCACAATATTTTATTTAAAATGGTTGAAACCAATGACTTCTTAGAGAGCGCCCTCTTGAGGTTTAACGGCTATTTTTAAATGATAACAGGCTTTTTACTTTGTCGTTTGTAATTTTATATTCCTTTTGAGCATGGTGGAGTTACAACTATTGGTTTGTAATGTAATGGTGCAGGTTTTGGTTACTAAAATTCAGTTTGACCAAAACTGTACTCTCTTTACCAAAACTCAACTATCCCTTTAAGTTCAACTCTCACACTCCAAGAGTTTTGAATAGGAGGATCGCCAATGACATTTAGATAATACAACTTTTGTATGCTCTGGTAAATTTATTATCTCATTTTTGTGGTTATACGGCGTCTATATTTCAGCATTGTATAATATACCGTCCATAATATTCACACAATTGTCAACACAATTGAGGGCTGTACTCCAAAGCAAAAGGTCAAATATATCATAGCGTGCTGCCGTACATGTTGCGGAAATACTTCCCTATATTGTGCTTTACAAGAATTAGGTACATCCATGGTTAGTGTGAGATTTCTTTACTAGAAACAAGTAACTATGTCTCCCTGGGCTTCGGGGTTAGTTGTCTTCGCTTTTTTTGGAAGTGTGGCAGCTGTGGGCCTAGAAGGAACTTCTGTCACAACCGACCTCGGCATCATCGACGGAATCCAGAGAGATTTTAATGGAGCAACGCTCCATGAGTTTCTGGGTGTGCCGTATGCCGAACCTCCGGTTGGCGAACGTCGATTTGCGCGTCCACAGCCGAAACTACCGTGGCCCAGTGGTTTTACGCTAAGTGCCGTTCGGTTCGAGTCGGCATGTCCTCAGTTCGCAACCAGTCTTCCGGATGGCATCGTAATGAGTGAAGATTGTCTGTTCCTAAACATCATAGTCCCGACCGAAGCAGTGTCCAACCGTGGGCCATTGCCAGTTATGTTCTTCATACCAGGCGAGGGATTCAGGCTAAACGCTGGTTCTGAGTACGTCGGCCGTGAAATGGCAGTAAATGGTTCGGCCATCGTCGTCACCATCAACTACCGTCGCGATATCTTTGGCTACTTAAGCACCGGAGACGACGGTTTACCAGGAAACTACGGACTGTGGGATCAGCGGCTCGCCATCAAGTGGGTTCGGGATAACATCGCTGCATTCGGGGGAGACGTCAGTAGAATCACCATCGTTGGACAAGGACGGGAAGGGGGAACGGCTGCTCTGTCGCAAGTTCTCACGCCGCTCAACGATAACACTTTGTTCCAGCGTGCCATTTTGCAGAGCAGTCGCGCCGATGACAACATTAATTTCATGCGCGATGAAAATGCACAGATGCTGGCAGAGAACCTTGCGGACTCGCTCCATTGCAACTCCTCGACTTGGACACAGAAACTCGATTGTCTTCGGAGCAAGAGCTGGACAGAGATATGGGAAGTCCGAGCTGCCCTCGGAGGGTTATACAAGCCTCGCATCGATGGATACTTCTTTCCCGGCCCGTTCGATTTTCTCATCAGACAGGATCACATGCGCCAATTCGACATAATGGCCGGCATCAACAGTAACGAAGCACTGGTTGCACAAGATCGATTTGAGTACGTGAATGAAGATAACATCCGAGAATTCACCCTCAATGTTTTTAGAAACAGGAAAGTCGAGGAAGATATTGCATCCGTTGCCCTTGAAGCACTCTTGAATAAGTATATGGACCCTCTACGCGGGGTACACGACAAAGCGAGCGCCATGATATTTGTCTTCGATATTCTCAACGACTATTCCTACTTGTCAACACTGATCGATATCCTACGTCAACATACATCCAGCAACGGCAGAGGCACATACTTGTACTTCTTCGACTTCGTAGACGACAGTTTAGTCTGGTATTCTTCCGATTATCGAGACGGAAGGGCTGGGCAGGGTGAGGAGCTGTTCTATCTTTGGGATGCCTTTTCTGAGAGTGACACACCCCTGGATGATCCAGTGAACCCTTCAACACCATCCGTTCGAAACAACATGATCACATACTGGACAAACTTCATGCACTCCGGGTATGTCTAGAAGTACCCTATAGAACATTCTCAATTTATCGTGTACAAATTACTTCCCTTAATTATATTGCCAATGCAATTGCTCAAAGGAAAGAAAAGAAAAGTGATTTTTTATATAATTTCATTTCCACTTTTTTACAACAATAAAAAGGAACATGATACACAATATATTATACATAAAACAATAATTAATGAGTGACATGTATGTTTGACAAAACATGTTTCTACGTTACAGGCAAAACAATTATATATATATGGTGCAAATCCATTTAAAAAACATAATGTGCGTAATACCAAATAAGGAAGAAGAGAGAGATAATGGATTATTATCTTAATATGTTGTTTGGCGAGTTATTTAAACTGGAAAAAGCAGAAGATCACATGTCTTAAAGGGATAGTTGAGTTTTGGTAGAGAGGGCGCTACACAAAATAAATTTTTTGTGAGATAATGAAAAACTGAGTGTCAAATTTGAAAGAGCATAAAAAAAACAATTTCAAAAATTTTCAAAAGAGGTTTTTTTAGATAGTTGTTGATTATCTCGCTATCTAATCACTATTTCAACAAAACATCGCATGCACAATAGTTTATTTAAAATGGTTTAAACAAATATAATTCGTTTTTTGAAAGCGCCCTCTTTCGTTTAAACAGTTCTTTTTGAATGATAACAGGGTTTTACTTAGTCGTTTGTAATTGTTTTATTCCTTTTCATCATGGTGGAGTTAAAACTATTAGTTTGTAATGTAATGGTGCAGGTTTTGGTTACTAAAATTAAGTTTGACTAAAACTGTACTCTCTCTATACCAGAACTCAACTATCCCTTTACGCGTAAATGCTTGATGATGTGGCCTCAGTGGATTTAGCAAGTAAAAGTACAAATTGATGATTTCCCGATAAATGTAATTATATTCAAAGCTTCTCTTCATAAAACCTTCAAGTCCGATAGTCTTTTTCATGCTGATTATCCATCTGTAGACTACTAATAATTAGATCCAGAGGGATGTGGGCGTTTCAACCTTGGACAGTTGTGTTGTTATTATCGTTATCATGCAAATGAGCTGTTATCTGCATGATAATAAGGTCACAACAACCTCAAAAATACTTCTTATTTCACGAGGGCTTTTTGTTTAATTTAGAAAGAAAAATCGCCCCCGTGTAAATGTTCACGAGGGCTTTTCGGGGGCTCACAGTTTCAAACAATCGACACGGAGAATTTGGGACAATATTTAAATGGTCACTAGCATGTTTAACCAACACGGCTCCTACATGCATGAAACAGATAACCAATAAAAAAAAAAAAACCCATATGAACAGTCCCCATCCGCTTTTATCTTCAACAATTTAGCATTTTAGAGCACTCAAGATTGATTTCAGGGAATATATTATTTAATAAAAGTATGTTAATGTTAGCGCATACAACAGTCGACTTGGCGAATATTTCAGTAGACATGAAAGGGTATTATGGTGTAAGGCCCCGAGTTTAATCAGTATTAAAGGGATAATAATAATATTGTCAAAACGAACTCAAGTGGTCCTCACATACCTCGTTGTATTCGTATTACAAGCAAAAGAATCATGGATATGTTTCGTGTACCCAAATTTCTCTACAGTTATACCGATTATGTATGATTGAAGTTTTCTTATTTATAATTATCTAGTGGATAATTTGAAATGTGTAAAAGTCAATGCATTTTTGCTCATTCCTCGGTCATATGACTCCCATGTGACATTTATTTATCATGAAATTTTCACACGTCACACAGTGGATATATCAGATCACAGAAATACACATTTGATAAACTATTTGCCAGTTTTTGCACATGTCAACAAAGTTACTAGATCCCTTTAAATATATGTGAACGCAGGCCCGTAGCCAGGATTTTTCAAGTGGGTGCGCAATTTGCAAACCATTGGTTTGATGGTTTGAGCTGGGTAAGCAGGTTAAGATGGCCGAGCCCGATAACAGATAGTGGACCCCTGTGAAATTGGGAGGAGGGGGAAGGGGCGTACGCACCCAACGCACTCCCTGGATCGGGCCGGAAACTAAACAATATTTGAAATAGTATTTGTTGAAAAAAAAGCCAAACATTTTTTTTTTCTTGTTCTTTTCTTTTCCTACAGAGATCCTAATGTCGGACCTTCCTCGTCATCCACTCCTCCTCCTGAATGGCCAAGATTCGACATGGAAACCGAGAGTTACATGTGGATCAAGGACCAAACAGAAGTCGGAGAACACCTCAATGCGGAAGCCACATCGTTTTGGTTGGATTTCATCATACCAACGTTCGTTAATAATGACGAAGCTGAAATATGTCTTGCCGATGCACCTATTCCGAATTCTCTCCGAGATGATAGTCTTTGTGTAGACGATGAGCACGTTTCCCTTAATGTTGTAGATCAAGATGGTATGATACTTGGTGAAGTTCAAGGTTTCGTGGAAAAGGCTGACGAAGGTGTTGGTGGCAAGCGCATCAAGACATTCCTTGGCATCCCATACGCGAAACCGCCTGTTGGAGACCGACGTTTCACGCATTCAGAGATCCTTGACGATTGGGGAGATATTACCACCCTCGATGCGACGACTTCGCCACCAGGGTGTCTGCAGGATTATTCCACACTGCCGCCATTTATGGTTCCAGAGAGATTTGATGAGGACTGTCTGTATCTCAACATATTCGCTCCAGAGGTTGAGCCGACTACCGGATACGATCGCAACTCGCTTCCTGTGATCGTTGTCCTTCCCGTCTACGAATTCCAAAGAGGGGGCAGTGACGTTGCTCAACGTGTTACCGCTCTTGCTTCTTACGCAAACTCCTTGGTTGTTTCACTGAACTGTCGTCTTGGAGCGTTTGGGTTTCTCAGTACAGGAGACAGCGCATCCCCTGGGAACTATGGTATCACGGACGTCGCAACAGCACTCAGGTGGATCCAAAGGTACATAGGTAGTTTTGGCGGTGATCCAGAGAGTGTGACCGTTGTCGGATGGAATGCAGGTGCACAGATACCCCTTCTGCTATCCCTCAACGGTTTGAACGATGGACTCATGCACAAAATCGTTGCGATAAACGATAACGTACTCTCACCAATCAGTCTCGCATCGACTTCGAGAGATCCACTTCCGAAGGCGACAGAACTAGCCACTTCCCTGGATTGTCCGACGATGGCGACAGAAGAGCTGGTTTCGTGCCTCAGGTCGAAGTCTGCTGAAGACATACTATCTGCATCTGCTAACTTATCCCCCACCACTTTTTTCCGAAATTTCTACCCAGTCATCGATGGGGCTGTACTGAAGGAATCCGCAGACAAGATACTCGAGTCCGGCGACTTTGAAACGATTCCAATAGTTGTTGGTGGGTCGGACATAGACAATTCGATCATCAGCAGTGCCTATCTTTACACGAGTGGAACTTGCCCCAGTGCGGATACATTCGATGTGCTGCTAGATGACCTCGTCAGCGGTCTCTACGGCGGCAGGCAAGAGGTTGCTTCTCTACTCAAGATGTTCTACCAATTGATCCCACTCTCTCCTGTCGATGAAACTGACTGCGAGACCGGTCGCCAGATCAACAACCTGTTGGGTGATATGACGGTGAACGTCCCTCTTATCGAGATGGGGCGATTGTTAAACGACATTTACGTCTTTTCTTTTGCACATCAGCCATCTTTCCGTCTTGCCGAGATGATGGCGGGGCCTCGGATCCCATCATGGGCAGAGCAACTGGTTTCCGATGATATTCCATTCGCACTCGGCTGGCCATACGATCAACGGGCGATGGACATGACTGGTCTCTGGTTTGGTGCTTCCGATCGGAAAGTCAGCATCAACTTCATGGAAATCATATCGTCGTTTGCTAAAACAGGGTGAGTCTTTTAGGACACTATTATACAAAATGTCTGATTCCATACTTAACATGCTTAATACCGATCCAACGATTAGATAACACGAAGCGTTACAGCGATGATTAAAGGAAAATGAAACTATGGCTTTCGGCTACTATTATCATTTAGAGGGTGAACAGACATTTAATTTTATACATGACTTGGCAATTTTGGCCTACTAGATCCCATAAAATCCTTCTGTGAACATACCCAAATTTACGGCGGCAAAAGATGATGGGAGCGGCCATGTTCGTGTAATTATCCGACATGCTTCGCAAATTCTGACGTCTGTGCGTATATCCGAACAAAACAAATCTTTTCACTGATTTGCAGACTCGTACTAATTGAAGTGGTTTCAGTATGATTTGTATTCATGCTCTCCTAATAGTCCAACTCATACAAACGTGTTCTTTCATAAAAGTGCATTGTGGTATTATTTGGTACGTTTGCGTGATATGCTGTATATCTGAAAGCACGTTTATACATGTGGCGGGAGATCAATTATTGCACTAAAATATTTAAAAAAACTGAGGAATTATGGAATTCGGTCAATATAAAACATGAAACTCATTGTTCTTTATACTCATTTCTTGTTGTTCTGTTTTGCCTAAATCCTCCCCCTCTTGTTTTCTTCTTTCTTTCTCTTGTTATTACTCTATCTTTTTCTTATTTCCTCCTTTTTCCTTCTTCTTCTTCTGTACTTCCTCCTCTTTCTCATCGTTTTACCCCAATTTCTATCATTTTAACTGTTCAACAGAGTTCCATCGGCTGATCCACGTGACACTTCTACTTGGCTCCCCTACGATCAAGACCACTACAATGCGCTCTTCTTGGACGCCTGTCCCGAACAGCGACAGATCCCTCGCGCAAAGGAAAGGGACGTCTGCTGGAGCACAATCGCTGAAGTCCATTACGCGCTCTTAGGAGTCGTCGACATCGACATCGACAACAACAACGACGTCGGAGGAGGATCATCACCACCACCACCACCTTACCCCTACAGGATCACCACTTACCTGGGATTTGACCTCGGTGTGGTGGAAGCTGCAAACGCGATCGACGGGATGGTCTTGCTGCTCGTCGCAGTCGGAGGATTGCTGCTTATGGTGCTGCTCATGAGTTGTTGCGTTGCGTACAGTCGGCGTCGGGGTCCGAGTAAGACGTCATCCCCGAGTAAAATCGTTGCGTAGAAATTCGCACTATATTTCGTGCATGCACTCGGTCTCGGATGCCACAAAGCCAAAGGGCTTTAATTGTGGCATCCGAGACCGAGGCAGAAGAACGTGAACATCGACGTGGTGTCATCACGATTAGGCTCTGGTCCACGCGTCCACCCGACGTTCACTCCCCCTATACTTTTTTGGAGACGTTCTCACCGGGTAGTGGACGCTGAGTAAACGCGTGGGCGGGGCCTAATCGTTACATCATCACGTCGACGTAAACGTTCTAGATTTGATAATTTTCAGGCGGTCGGTGTGCACGCCCAGTTAAATGATTATATAGGATTTCAGATTGCATCTCTTTAATAGTTTTTTTTTTTAAGAATGTCGTGTGCCCATAGTAATTGTATATAATTCCTGAAGCCGATGTGATATTCCAAGTATATGAAATCATATTGCATTTTGTTTACCCAAAGTAGTTTATGGCGACTTTATTCGAAGATGCAAGAGGGCTTCGTGAACTCCGCTTATAACTCTACTAACATAAGCACATTATCTTCACGAATAATACAGTTCATGCAGCTGTTGTGTGTCTAGACTGAGCAAATGTATGAAGCGATTTTGTGAAGCTCTTGCGCATCATCGGGTAAAGTCGTGCAGGAATTCATAGCAAGGATTTGATAATTTTTCCATAGTACACGTGTGATATGCGACTTTCCGTTTTGGTTGAGGGATTTATATATGCATTTTTATCAGTACCAACGTTTTTCGTAGTTCATTGTTTGTATTTTTGATAGCATAGTTACGCCACTCTGACATAATCAGATAATCTATACTGAATTGTAACCTTCAGTACCATCCATAAACGCATCTAAGGGGCCATTCTTGGTCACGTGCGTGACCCAAAATATGAATTTTTTTGAAATAGGATGCTAATATTTCAGTAAGTATAGGAGGTATGATGATGTGAACTTCATATATGACTTGCATATGTTGAAGTCTTTCAAGTGTAACACAAAAGATTTTATTTAGATTACGTTACCGAAGGACAGAGGTCAAATGGCATCGGTCACGTGTGTGACTTTGCACGAGAGCATTTTTGAAGAAATTTTTTAAAACTCAATTTCACTTTGGAAATCCTGTGAGATATGAAAAGCTTAAAATGTTCATATTAGTATCAGACAACAGGTATATATATGTTATTAAGAAAATGGTACAAAAATTTGTTTTACTCCAACAATTGTTTTTTAACGTATGTTATTATGTGGGGATGTCTGGGTCACGTGTGTGACATTTTGGCCTGGTCACGTGTGTGACATGTGCAATGTGAATGGAAATGGGAATTTTACAAATATCAGGTTTAGATAATTACATAAAGTTCAATTGTCACAAAGTTGGTATCAACATGTACAGGAGAGTAAAAGAAATAAACTAGCTTGATTATTTTTGGAGTTATGAATTTATTTGAATTATTGAAATATGTAAATTTATGCAAATGAGTAAGAAATTTTCAAAGTTGAGTATAAAATATACATTTTATAAAACCTTAGAAATTGATCTTTCTAATAATGGAATAAAACAACTGAAAAAACAAACTTCATTTTTCCAAAAAAGTTTCACTTTTCAAAGAATGGCCCATTATGGTAATTCCTAAATAATCTTACAAAGTACGGTTATAATAATTATCAGTTATGTTTTCACATGCCTCTTCTAGCATGTCTGTAATCGTCCCACCAGATGGAACACAGTGTGCACAGTGTGAACACACTGATTTCACAGAGTGAATCAGGTTGTGAACACACTGTGAACTATATGAAATATAATTTGTTTTCAAAGTGTCAACACTCATTACAACATGAACATATTTGTGAACACAATGTGATTTTGTTCACAGTGTGATAAATAGAGTACTCACACTGTGTAATATCAGTGTGTTCACAATTAATATTTTCAAAGAGTAAATCACGAATCTAACATGGTCCAATGTTACTGTATAATTATGTTGCGAGGGTTTTACAGAGTATGTCACCATATTTCCGTAAAAATTATGTCAGAAATGCTAATACTGCAATTGATTTTGAATTTGTAGTTTTTTAGAAGATGATTTATTGTCATAAATGCGCTGCATTTTATACACTACTTTTGTGTGAACTGTTTACCCAGCGGCGTGCCGATTGCGAAATCAGCAACTCGCGAAAATGTATTGTTACCCTCTCATTCGCAAAATATATGTACGCGAAAATATTGGCGTATTATACAGTAACATGTAATCCACACTTTGAACAGTGTGTTTACTTGTTCAATTCTGGTAGGTGGAGCACTGGAGCATTTATAAATCTATAATATATATTATATACACAAAACTTATGATAATTTTTCAGTAGCATGAATTAGAATCATTACGAAATGTCAAATATATGGCATCCATGCCAAGCTTGAAGATATGATAAATAACGACTTGTTTGAATTATTTTAAACATATAACACTTTTTATGTGCATTTGTATTTAGTCAGCATTAATGGATTATATAATGGATTATAGCCTAAGGGTTTTGCGACTTCTCTTGGGGATTTGCATGCTGTAAATCTGAAAGCGTGGGTTAGGGTTAAACATGTCCCACATTATAAAAAACCAATCCGATGTGAAAATGGTTACAACCACCATTTTGGCTGCATGTCGCTGTGGATCTTACAAAGCTGAGACACATTCTTAAATTGTTCGTGAAAAGGGGCGCCGAGATATATATCATGTAAAATCACAAGGTTCTGAGCTTTTGAGCTAATATTTCATAACGAATAGAGTACCCGAGACCCTAATCTAACTTTAGTAAAAAATTATATTATTTAGGAGTGTATGCAAATCCCCGACATATATAACCTAACTATTTTAAATATAATTATGACATTGCATTTTTATTTGGCTATTTGTTTACCTTTTCTACCTCCCCCTACCAATGGCGGAGCATGGTCGGTCTGATTGGAGGGGGGGGGGGGGGGGGGGGGCATGGAGTGGGGCACACAACTATTTCCCCCATGTATTTTGTTCTTCAAAATATTGTGGGGGTAGGTGCCCCCATGCCACCCTTCCCCTCCCTCTCCACTACACCATCGATCTTTCATGATGGTTACCAACTCTGGAAATATGTGATTGTTTATACTGAAATATAATATTTTGAAGTCATATAAATATGTGTTTTTTGTATAATGGTTGAACAAATTAAAGGGCACGTTAGGTGCATTTCTTGCTTATATATTTATACCCATGTCATTCCTGTCATTTGCCAAATTGTGTAATAATAACTAAATGAGAACACTGGCTGGAATTCACAAAGGAAGTTCAACTTTATCTAAATAGTTTAAACCATGTTTTTTAACCATGAAGTGCCGCTTGTAGACAAGTTAAAGATGGAAAGCACATTTGCTGGGATTTGCTTATTTCTTATGATACGGCAGCTGATGTTGCTTAACAGCGACATCAAATAATCACTTATATAGAGTTCATCATCTGAGCACATTAGACATTAATTTGGTGTCTTTAGCTAATGCGTAGCCTCAACATTGCTAACAAGTTTTTTTTTGTAGGTGTTTGTAACCTTTCTGCACCTCATTTGTGAATTCCAGCCGATGAGTAGTGTTGTTGTTAGTTCTTTTTAGCATTATATAAAATCTTTTATAATATCCTTTACTTGAAATTATAATACAGTTTTATATTTTCCCCCTCGAAACTGCAGACAAAACCACCAAAAAAAAGGCTATACAGAAAATTGACAGAAGATAATGTATTGGATTGCTTTTATTTCTTTATAAATTACATTTAAAGCACAGCACTTTTTGCACACACATTGTAACATGTTATTTATATTCAAGTTATTTGATGTAAATTAAAGAAAAGATATATATACATATCAAATCAAAGTTATGAACCAAAACCTCTGCAAAAACACAAATTAAAATAATATCTGTATATAGAATAAATATCTATTCAATATTTTGTTTTTGACACGACAACCAAATTCCTGCAATACATGTAGTTTTCCCTAAAGAATCATTCTTGCTGCGACTCTACAACTGTTGATTGTCTGAACCGTATGGGAGATTTCCTCCATTATATTGCTGAAATGAAAAAGTTCCACAATCTAAAACAAACACTAAGAAAGGAAAAAACACAAACCATACAAATGTCATGGTTTTGACTAGATTGGAATAAACGACTCAATAATTAACTTAAGGCGTTAAAAGAGCGATAAATAAGGCGATAAATAATTAACTTAAGGTGATGAAAAAGAGCACTTCTCACACACAGATTTCAATTTATACAAATAATGACCACCACCTTAAAACAACCTACACCATAAATATGCATAATACACACTAGCTATAATGTATTACTCTGATTTTAACTGATCATACAGTCATCATAGGGCAGCTTGGACTAGTATGCTCCCCTGGGAGATGAGATGGTGCACAAGATAATTGTGCGGGTTTGAACTGTACCTGATGACTAAGGGTAATAATGTGCCTCTGAATACGGCACCTAGATATAAATGCTATATATTATTATTATCATTCTGATTTTAAAACAAATTCATTTTTGGTCCTTCTACAGTTGATTTCCTCTCTAACAGTGCTCTCTAGAAATAAAGTGTATACAGTACTGAAACGCTTACTATGTGAAAAGAAAATGGCACAAATAAGTAATATATTTACCCCGATTCGCAAATTTGTTTTAATCAAATAAAATATGCAAACAAATTTGAGTATTATCAACCATCAAAAGGTGATTTTTAATTTCAGTGACTTTGGACAAATATACAACTTTTTCACACTTAGGAATGAGTAGTTTGAAAAATAATATTATGGGTTTTCCTGTCCATTCATTTGTCACACATTATTGTCCATTACAATTCAAATTCGTCAGTCACAGATGTATTCAGCAACTGTACGTGACAGACGAATTTGAATTGTTATCGACGAAAAATGTGTGACGAATGACTAAATTGAATGAACTTTTTGTGAAATTGGTCGACAATAGACAAAAATTGAAGTTGGCATTGGCACATTCTCGGCTTCTGGGAACGAAATTGAAGTAAACATTTATAAAATTGAATGAAAACTAGATGGATCTTCGACTGCGCGCAGTCGAAAATGATGCCTCCGCCATTACGCGATTTATATCAAGCCCAAATCAACATGTACACTGAATTGATTCTGTCAACTCAATTTTGATGATCACAAGCTATTTTTGCATATATAAAGAGGTCTGTGACCTTTGACCTTTGACCACATGACCCCAAAATCTAATCAGATCATCGGCCCCCCAAGATACATACATGTACCAAGTTTGGTCAGAATCCGTCAATCCGTTCTTGGGATAACGCGATCACGAGCTATTTTTACATATATAATGAGCTCTGTGACCTTTGACCTTATGACCCCAAAATCTAATCAGATCATCGGCCACCCAAGATACATACATGTACCAAGCTTGGTCAGAATCCGTCAATCCGTTCTTGAGATAACGCGATCACAAGCTATTTTTGCATATATAATGAGCTCTGTGACCTTTGACCTTTGACCTCATGACACCAAAATCTAATCAGATCATCGGCCCCTCAAGATACATACATGTACCAAGTTTGGTGAGAATCCGTCAATCCGTTCTTGAGATAACGCGATCACGAGCTGTTTTTGCATATATAATGAGCTCTGTGACCTTTGACCTTTGACCCCATGACCCCAAAATCTAATCAGATCATCGGCCCTCCAAGATACATACATGACCCAAGTTTGGTGAAAATCCGTCAATCGGTTCTTGAGATAACGCGATCACGAGCTGTTTTTGCATATATAATGAGCTCTGTGACCTTTGACCTTTGACCTCATGACCCCAAAATCTAATCAGATCATCGGCCCCCCAAGATACATACATGTACCAAGTTTGGTCAGAATCTGTCAATCCGTTCTTGAGATAACGCGATCACGAGAACGGGACGTACGTACGGACGTACGGACGGACGGACAACCCGAAAACATAATGCCTCCGGCTACTTCGTTGCGGAGGCATAAAAAGTGTTAAAATGGACTTAAACCTATATAATAAAAATGAACATCATTTTATAGGCACGTTATCACCCTTGGCCGTCATAGTTCAAATATACAGTTATCTTGCACACAATCTCAACTCCCCGCGGGCATAATAGCCCTCGCTCTACAGGCTAATTAACATCCAATCAAGTACCCATTTATAATCCTAAGTTGAGATCATTAAAGTTGTCAATAAATGCCTTACAAAAACAATTACATAAATGTTCCGAACCCCAAGTCGTGTGCCCATGTGATTTTGCTACAATACATCTAAACACCATACTCGCCAAAAAGTACTACATAGCTGAATGCCGAGATAATCATTTCATGTTATAAACTTTCAAATATTGAAACATTTACAAAGCACACATATTGTATTATTAGAATACAATTGGATGGAAGGCATTCAATGGGCAGTACTTCAAACTGTTTAATAGTGTACAATTCTTTCGAAAATAATTTCATCGCACAAATACATCATGTTAATTGACTGTTTCAACTGGAAAATTCAGTATAAATATTTAACTAAAAACATAATTACTTCCTCTAGAGGAGGACATATATTATATCTTTAAAAACACACAATGTCATGAGTAGAATATATTATAACCTTTGCTATTATGTTCACATGAGAGATATGTGTTATCGCTTTTAATAGTTTTAATAATTTCAAAACAACTGGATATGAGACAGTTTAAAAATGGGCAATACTTATATATTCTTAGCGTAAAACTCTCTGAATGTCAATGTTTATTGACTTTTTTCAACATGAAAATTTAATTTAAAACAATTCAATTTTACAAGGAAATTTACTTCTTAGAAAATATACATCTTAAATACACACAATGTAATATTATAATTTAGAATTAGTAATGCAAAAACAATGCAATTAGGAGGTAAATTTATTCAAATACTGATAAAATAGAAAGCTGCACGGCATCACATATATTACATTATATTCATAAAATAAACATTGTACATTTGAATGATGTAAATCATTCTAAATTTGAAGAAAAAATGCACCATTGTTTTTTCTGTGTTCACAGTATAATCAACATAACCCTAAAAAAGGAATGAAATGATTCATAACTTTCTAAAGGTACATTTCTGATTATGTTCATATTATTTAATTGTGGTAATTGTGTGTGCAAAGCCGCAAACACATATGTGTGCGTGTGTGTGATGATGAGTGTGTGCATCCATGAATTAACCCGTTTAGGACTGTTCCCGAAAATATTTGGGCTTTGGTCTATGGAGAATACATGTTGTAGCAAAATCAGTCCGTCCTGAACGGGTTAATCACAATATGAATGCGTTCAACAGAAAAATACACTTGTAATGAACAATAAATTTCCATTTCATACTACGCTTTCACCACTTGCTTCGCAATTTGCATGGACGGTATCTCACATTGTCTTTAGAACGATACTACATTTCATTATAAAGTTATTTTCTCAAAAATATATTTTCAATTTATATACAATCTAAAGCATATTTGGAATGAACAACTAACATTGGTGGGGAATGCAGCACTTAATTGGGAAAAATTGTGTGACATTTGGTAGATCTAGAAGGCAAAATATCATGCATACATATCCTTAATTTTTAATATGTACACAACAAGTGCCGCAACAATTTAATTACAAGTATTTTTTTGTTGTATGCTGACTTTACATTAAAGGTATCTAGTATTAAACAATTGTCAAAATTCAAAAAAATTACCTAGAACTCGGTTCTCACATACCTCATTGTAATCGTATTACCATGCAGAAACGTGGGACAGGCTTTGGTTTTCCAATTGTCTCTTTCATTATAAAGATATTTATGATTGTAGTGTTCAGATTTTAAATTCTCTAGTAGGAGAATTATAACTGTGTACAAAGTAAGTGCAGTGAGTTAGCAAATGCCACTTTGTATTTTCGCTCATTACTCTGTCATATATGACATTCATTTACCATATATCAGATCACAAAAAAAAATATTTTATCAACCATTCATCAAATTTTGACAAAAACAAAGTTAATAGATCCCTTTCAATCCAAGTCGTTTCGCTACCCTCAAAACAAGCACAAATTAACACAATCTATTTGTTAAAAAATGCTATGCAAACTACTGTACCTTTAAAATCACTTTACATGTATGCACGTATGTATGTATTTGTTTACAAAGCACTTAGAGAGTTAGATCATTAGATGCTTGTTTACATCAAGTGGAATATAAATAAGTAATATTACAACCGTAGAAAATTACATTTTAAATATGCTTGCAACTTGGAAGAGTACTTGATATCTTGAAAGACTTAAGTGAATATTCATTCAACAGTACTTCCAGGTGTTTTGTATAAATTGTCAAATTTACAAACAGTAATACTTACAAAATACTGTATAAACATACATCTTTTTGGTTGAAGACTAGAAGACGAACATTTGACATCAGATATTCCCTAAGAAATGTAAAGTTCTATCTAATTTGTTTTTGCTGTAAATTTTGTTGCAAATGGGGGGGAAAAAATCTGTATTTCCAAATTATAAAAAAAAAGCAATATGTTGACTCAAATCTGCATGCATGTGTATGTGTGTTTGTTCATTTCAAGGGTTAAAACTTGTACAGCACAAATCAATCAGCTACATGTATAAGTATATACATTACAAAATCACACTTTTAAATCACACTTTAGAAAAACAACAATAACAAGCATCACAATAGTACTAGGTGCATGGTACAAAATGATACCATATTTCTTTACAAATATATATTTTTTAATGTGTAAGAAAATGTATATCAAGTCAATTGGATCAATCTTTAAAATTCATAAATTGAACTATAAATAGCGGCGGGACTGTGGGTGTGGGAGACGAACCCGTTTCAAAAACAATATGGAGCTAATACTGGTTTAACACTAGGTGCTACACGTATGCTTTAATAATTCGTATGCAGCCGCTCTGGCATAGAGCTGCTTCGTGCATGACTTTGCCCAATTGTCACACAATCGTAGATCGTGTCTTTTGTACTATTGTGGATTACCTCGCAGCCCATACATGAACGATTCTTTTGATCAGTGTTTGTTCTGATGTTCAAGGATGAAGAGTTCGCTGCTCAAAAGAATCTGTTTGTTGATTAACACCACTGCTACTTCTCTTAAACCTTGATATATAAAGCCGCCACTTGGGGATAAGCGCCTTGGAAATTGCTATACAGTGGCATTGCAGTGGCATTTCAAGGGTTAACCCTAAAAAGGCCGGGCTATTTGAGGTCTTCCTACGCCTGGGGGGGGGGGCCATTATGGCCCCCCCTTAAGATCTCGGCCGCGGAGCTGCCGATCGCCGTGAAAATTTGCACGCATGATAAGTGAAGTGTATAGAATACAATGGTAATTTTAATTTTTTGAAAAATTCATTTATTGGCATATTTATGGTAATTTATGCAAATAAGGTCATAAAATTCATATTTTAACCATAAATCATATATTCTTAATATTTAAACTCTGGTTTTCACTAGATATATTCTTTAGAGCATTTGGAATAATAATACGACAAAAACATTTGGAAGAGCCAGGTTCTTCCTTATGTTTTCTATTGTTTTTTATATAATTTCTTATGTAGTTCTTTGTTTTTTTTACTTATGTATTTTATTGTTTTTGTTGTTTATTTTATTTCTAACTATAATTCAACTATTTTGAACCCCAAAACAAACATATAAAATGTAAACAAGACCAAATAACCAATGATATACCTCCTTGTACGAAAACTGATTTGTTTTGTACACAAATCACGAAATTGAGCGATTTTCGGGCTGACATGCATAGACAAAAGGTCACGTGACTTTGTAACGGTCGGTCCGATTTTCAAAATTTTAAAGTTTTAAAATATGCGCAAGACCCAAAAGAAAAAATTCACCAAGCAGCGGCGCGTCATCTTACCGCGTTTTGGAGCAATAACAAAAATCGCGGAGGGGGGGGCATTATGGCCTCCCCCCCCCGGCCTTCTTAGGGTTAATACTAGCACAGCACAAATCAATCAGCTACATGAGAAAATAAATTAAAAATCACACTTTTAAAAAACAACAATAACAATTATCAGCATAGTACTAGGTGCATGGTACAAAATGATACCATATTTGTTTGCAAATATATATTTGTTTAATAATACTAAATATGTTACTCATTGCGGAAATAGTATCGTTAATAACATAGCGAATGATATTCGTTTGTCGATACCTGACGAAGTGTTGCAGCGGCGCACGAAACGTCATGATCTTAGATTCTTGTTGACCTTACATTGCGAGACAAACGAATATCATTAGCAATATTATTAACGATATATTTGTTTAATGTATAAGAAAATGTATATCAAGTCAATTTGATAAATCTTTAAAATGTATAAATTGGCATGAGGTGTTGTGAAAGACAGAAAATCTCAAACTTTATCGATATATATATTGTTCATACAAGTTCCACATGAGACATTATTGATAGAAATGCCTATGTTGAAAGTCCAAATCCCTTTCAGTAGTAATCAGTAAATCCAGATGAACTCTGCCAAACAATTGGATAGTAATGGTGTATATTAAGTATGATGATAAACATAAGAAGAAAACTGTTACTGATAACTGTTAGAATACTGATAAAAATGCCAAACAATTTACAAGTAACAACAAAATTAATGATACAAAGATAAAAATATAGGTAAAAATAAACCAAGTAGAAATTAAATTCCTTTTTATTTTGATGTCACAGAAAAATGCCCTATGCAATGTTACAGGAAGTAATTATATAGGCAAAATCTGGGTTCAATTTTGTTTCTAACTTGAATACCACATTGTATAATTATTTGGCTTATATCTTTCTTATAATGAGAACAAAAGCTCAAGCATTGCTCTCTGAATGTATGTTTGTTCGATGTATGTAAAACATACATATTTGTATGTATGTATGTATGTGTGTATGGGTGTATGTATGTATGTATGTAATGTATGTATGTGCATGTCTGTGTACTTAGGCCTTACATCAAATTGTTATATGGGTGTGTGTTCGTATATGTGTGTGTGTGTGTGTGTGTGTGTGCGTGTGTGTGTGTGTGTGTACGTACGTGTGTTCTCACGCCGGCATTCTTGTGGGGTCTCGTGTGGGTACAATTATATACTTGTGGGGTATTTTGTCCTTGTGGGGAATAAATCATAAGACCCCACTAAGGAATAGCCTTAAATCGGCGTATTTAGCTTCAAAGAGTTATGTGACAAAATCTTGTGACTGTGCCTCATTAGTGATACTGAGGATATTTTTTTTCTAGACACACCCCCCTACCCTCCCATGCACTCAGAATGTTGCCTTTTTTCGTTGCAAAGATTTTGTGAAAAAAAGCAGTTTGTAGTAACACTCCTTCAGCCTGTACTAGCACAAGTACCCCACAAGTCGGGTGCCCACAAGTATGCCTGGGTAAGTATGTGTGTGCGGGCATGTGTTTATGTGTGTCTGTGTGTGTGCATGAGAGTGTTGTATGCATATTTTGTATAAGTTTGCTTTAATGTGTAGCTAGTAGCTTCCCCCAAGGATTAGGACACCTACCTCCCGGTGTCCAGTATCTGGTCTCCCGGCAGCCCATACGCACTTCCCTATCTCCAAAGTTGTACGTCACCATGAAATGGAAGGCGATGTTGCTCACAACCACTACGTACTCCAGGAAGGGCAAAGATGGTATACACTGGAAGATTTTTAAAAAGGTAGGAAAATGTTACTGTACTACTGGGTGTGTTTTACTAGGGCCTGGGACAAATACCCTTTTTGCTATTTGGATATTCGAACAGAAAGGTATTCGGATAAACCAGATAAATCCAGATTATTTGTAAATAATTTTAAAAACTAATACAAATTAACTCTGCAATAGAGCTCTGATATACTCTGATATGTTGATCATTGATGTGGATTGTTTCAAATATACACAACACTACACAACAAACACTCACATACATGTATCTGGTGATAATTCTTTAATTCAATCACATCTTTAAATATTTATATTAAAAAATAGTTATTCAATACACATAAAACATAAAATCATACATTTTTATCAATCAAATAAACATATAGATATACAATGTATTAAACTGCAACTTTAGGGTGCACACTAACAAAATTAATTATGAGATTACCAACAGCTGTCCAGCTATTTGAATTCTTTGAATATTCAGATATTTGTCCCCAGGTCTAGTGTTTACCAAAGGTTTTTTTACAGTTCCTTTCAAGATTCTGAAACCCCATAGAGTTTGTACATAGTCCATCCGGTTCCCGTAAGTAAACGGGTTAAGTTGAACTTAAAACTGAGTTGGATTCAAAATGTGGAAGTGTTGTGTTGTATCAGTTCACTCTTCTGTCTTTAAAATCAATGGTCGTGGTTTCAATTCCCAACCATGGCACATTCGCCCTTTAGCAATTCACTTTATCCACATTAGCTGCTCTCAACACAGGTGTAATAAATGGGTACCTGGCAGGAATGTATTACTTGAAATGCTCGATGTGCCTGAGGCAGCTCGGCTAAAGCCAGGGTAATAATACTTATGATTGTAATGCGCAGTAGATTATATTAATATTGTTAGCTGCGCAATGTAGGTAAACATTATCAAATGCATTATCATAAAGAGCTTATTTTTTTTTTATTATGAAGGAGATTTACATTCTTGATGCAAGTTTTGTTTTGTTCTTTTTTAAAAAAAGGATGTAAATAAATAAATGATTAAAACCTAATAACTTCTCACCTCCCGTTTCGCAGTAGTGGTTGTGTCTGTAGAAGAAGTACATGGCTGAAGCAAAGGCAATGAAGTTAACCAGGAGACATGAGAACAGTCTCATCAGCGACTTGTACTCCTGCAAGACAGCAATCATATGGAACATTTATGTTAAAATTACGTTTCTTTATATTGCTTTTGGTTCATTAATAATGTTAGTATTCTGTCAATTTGTAATTGTTGATAATAAATATGTAGGAATATTACATATAAGATGTAAACTGTAAAGCACATAGAGAATATTTGTAACAATATGCTATAAAAAATTATTATTTAGCATTATCATTATTAGCATTATGGATGTTTCAATCAAGGATGTTATGGGCCCATTACTCACAAATAATTCCCATACTGCTGATGTTCACCCTTTGCCTTGCTTTTAGGAGAGCACCGGGTAATTTCAAAACTCAAGTTGTGAACAGACGGCATATTACACTCTACACACATTACTACAATAGTGCTGTGTGTAGCATGGACCTGGATCTGGCTGTGATAGACATTGCATGTGTGGCAGGTGCAGAGGGCGCTATACTAGATACTATCTAGCATTCTATAGAGTGGTGAAGTGTGACGTCATCAAAAATCTATTTGTAGAATTTTTTTCCCGAAAGAGCATCAAAAATAATGTCCAAATACCGAAAATCAATTGAATATGTTAAGTATTAGCAGAGATTTGCCCATCCGAATGAATTTTATTTCAATAGGCAAATCAGTGTTATAGTGGTCTGTTTCATGAAGTTATATTTGGACATTATTTTGTATGCTCTTTCAGAAAATGAAGTTCAAATTGAAAATTCTAAAAATAGATTTTTATGACGTCATAGCTTCTGTACTCTATAGCATATGAAGGAAGTTGTGTGAATGGTCATACCCTAGTATGACCATTTAAAATATCAGATGGCATATTCTATTCATTGACCCGTATTTCCCCATCTTAAATTGGAACAGGATCATTAAGCTAATAGTTTTCACTCAATAACGGTGCATATTTTTACTCACACTTGCCAATGATACCCAAACAGGACAAGTTCATATCTTAGATGACAAAAATATTTTCTTTTAACTTTTACAAAAAGATTTTAAAGGAAAATTGTAGTGATACACTACAGCAATAGCACTGACCTCATGTGATGGCTTGGTAACCTTGGGTGATGGCTAGCCTGTGCAACATGCACCATCAGCATCATGTACACCATGGAACTTGCTTGGAATGCTATGAAGAAGTACTCGTGTGCTTCTGTAAAAGAAAACTTGAAGGATTTAGTAACTTACCACTGAAACAATACCAAGAGAAATAATTCTACAAAGAAATACTTGTGAGAATCTGAAGTTTTAACACAAGAAGATTGTGCACTTTTTCCAATGGTACCACATTAAACGTCATCTGAGCACATCTAAGTGTGCACTAACAAAAGCGGGTTATATTTATAAATGAAACCGCTGTTGTTTTATCTGCTGCTGTGTCAGTGGTTACGTAACCCACGTTTGTGAGTGCCAATCCATGACGTTCCATGCAATACCATTGGAAAACATGGCAGCCTACCGTGTCAGTCAAAACAGTAGTTTAAAAAACCATTATTATTTCTATCATTAGTGACACCCAAAAAGGAATATATATATGACTAGAAGTAGTGCATGATACACTTATCAGTAACAGTAAGCGGAAAGGCCAGCGATTGATTGGTTCCCTTTGAAGAATAGCAAAAGTATGACAGTACAACTCACTATGATTCTCCACAGAAGACACGCATGTTAACCCGATGAGTCCCAAGTTCTCAACCAGTTCGAAGAAAAGTGTAAGGTTGCAGAGCCACCTGTACTGCGAGAGGTCGATGGAGAATCGACTTATAGAGGTCGTAGTGGACAAACGAAAAAACCCAGGCGCTGCGACGAACACATGGTGACAGATATCCGCCAGATATAGGAGGAAGGGGCCTCTGCTATGGCTGCACTGATTGACGGAAGGAAGTTGTCAACCTTGTCAAGAAAAATTGAAGAAGATCAACATTGATTAAACTTTGAAAATTAGGAGAATTTTTATTTTTAGGTAGGGGGGGGGGGGGATGATTTTAAATAAGTCAACTGTCCACGAAGACAAGACTACAAAATTATTAGTGTAATAATGAACGAAAAGAGATGTGTACTATACATGCATAGTTTGTATTGGAAATGGGTTGATTTGAAACTATTTATCACAAGAACATAATTGTTTCATAAAATGTGCATTTCTGTGTTTTTCTTGATTTTATAAGAGATCTTTATCTTAATCTTAACCCATTCAGGACTGGTCCCGAAAATACTCGGGCTTGGGTCTATATGGAGAATACATGTTGTAGCAAAATCATGAAAACAGATTCATTGACTAGAGAATAATCATTATAGGCAGTGGCAAAGCATGGTCAGGCTTATTGGGGGCCCAACTTAGGTATTTCTATATTTCAACACAGATTATGTTGTATACCCTTGCGCCCCCCCCCCCCCCCCCCCCCCCATCTTATAGCTATGCCACTGATTACCAGCTTTCAATCGCATGTCCACTGTGGACTGAGATGTGATGACAACACAGTTAAAAGCGTGCGCATGCGTCACTGCATCTTTTTGTCCCAGTACCTATCTACATAGTGGGCCTGAGATCGAAATGGCCCCATTATTTACACAAAGACACTCACCCCACAGTGCGTCTTGGTGGTATCCTTGAAGTTGACAGCCACTGCGCTCAGATGCTGAGGAAGAACCCAACCAGCATGATGCCGGATGTCACCACAGATGTTGTGCGCATGCTGAAGGTCAACCCATTGCTGGCGAACCGTCCCCCAAAATCCATCTTACCAATGAATGATAAACCCTCTCAGTGCCAAGAAAAAGGAAAGGCCAGTGATGTGCACTCAAAGAAGGTGTCTCGGTGTAAAGACGGTCGTGCAAGTGATCCTATCAAGTCTTGTGTCCAGTTGTTTCTGTTATTTTAAAAGAAGGGTGAGGAAAATCAAATGAGAAAAAGATGTTAAAAATCGTTTGTTTACTTTAGTAATAGTTTCTGCTTGAGAGGGGTGGTTCAAGAAATAATTTTGCATTGTAATGTAAACTAGGTAAGCCTAATCATATGTAAATAAAAAGTAACAGCATTTTACAATTACAGAACTTAAAAAAAAAATCAATTCATACATAGCTCCCTGGAATGTCCATAAAATAATATATAATGAAGTCTTTTGGATATAAGTTCCTGCATAGACTTGTATTCACATATAATGCAATTTTATAGGAAATGATGTTTGTAAATCGGACTGCAATGTGGCTGTGCCTTCGCTCGACCAAAAAATGTTGCACAACGGCAAAGTGGGTTTCGGCATGGCGCGATTTTATGTACAAAGGTTCAACTTCAATATGTTGCGGTGCAGGTGACAGCGCGCGGCACGTTTACAATGGCAATGGCGCATTGAGCTGTGTGTGATGTGACTGGCCCAGGTTCTCTAGCACCTACGGTACCAAGAGTTAGTAGGACTATATTCTATAATCATTAATACTTTAATAGAGTACAGAGTTTTACAAATTCCAAGCAATATTTTGTTAATAAATGCGTCTTGTCTTTGCTTTGCCACTTTGGGACCTTGTCGCACTGTTACTATCACTTTTTGAAGTGGAAAGTCATTACACCGGTGTGCTGGCGCACACCGCTGTTTATAGTTATGTACCTATGGATATATGAAAACTAAGACTAAGACATTAACTTAAAAACTTAAAAGAAGACTTTATTGACAAATACAAAAAATTAAAAAATGTTGTTCTGTTTACCCTCAAAGGTTGATCTCCATTCTCCACAAAAATATCAAATGTATTATAACCTCCAATAAAGTCCTGCATTTGTTTTTCAAAAGTACCTGTTTTTGTGTTTACATGCTAATGAACTCATCTGCTCGGATGTCGGGACGTCATTGAAGCCGAACTATGATTGTGTGCTCGCTTTACGTACGGGCATGACCTTTGTACTCTGTTGTTCGCGCACAATTACCCTTTGTGAACTACTGTACCGTATTGATCATGAATACGCCAAAGCTCGGACAAGCATGACAAGGAAGTATTCTAAAAATTTGATTTCTTGGCCCGTACAAACTGGTCCCTTTTTTAAAAGTAAAGAAATCTTGTTTGTTAGGTCAATTTATTAACTAAGAATTGCAAAGTAAACGAGGTAAATTACTTTCTCTCACGTTTTGTGTCTGTTTATGTAGTGCGTGTGCTCCATAAACGGGGGTCTATGAGGGCACGTGCGGACTGCGGAGTTACCAATTTTGTCGTAATTTGCTAAAGATTGTATCAAAGTAAGTGACCACATTTCGGGTAATTTTATTGTTGATATTGTGGATATTATTTGTAATGTTCTTGTATATTTTTGCAGCGAGCAAATAGGAAGAAAATAATAAATTAATATGTTTATATTTCATGTATGATTTCATTCCAATACTCCAATGGATGCGACAAGCACAAGAAAATGGAATGGTGATGAAGAGGCCTTCCTTCTGCAGTGGAGAGACATAGGCTAGATAGATCTATAGATAGATAGATAGATAGATAGATAGTATGGTTTTACTTAGTAGATTGGCCTACAGTTTTTTTCACGAGAAATGTATAGTATGGCATCAGTGAGGTATTGGATTTTGAGGATCATTCCATTTCTCGTTGATTATTTATGTTTTTTAAAAATCAAATATGGGAAAAGTTAAAGGGCAATGAAACTGTGGCTTTCGGCTATTATTATCGTTTAGAGGGTGAACAGACATTTTATTTGATACATAACTTGGCAATTTTGGCCTCCTGGATCCCATGAAATCCTTACGTGAACATACCCACATTTTACTAATTCTTACGGCGGCAAAAGGTGATGGGAGCGGCCATGTTCTTGTAATTGCCCGACATGCTTTGCAAACTATGACGAGTGCGCTACGGGCCGAACAAAAAGCTTTTCACTGATTTACAGACTCGTCAAAGCATCTACAAGTATTTAGACAATGGTAACAATAGGTCCTATTGAAATGCATTAGTGCATATCACTGACCATAAGTCCGCACACACCTAATAATGGCGGCCTCCAGTGTTCGCATGAATAGTGGTAAGCCCGATAGAGTTTTCACATATTTCTCCCAAAGCAGAAATCTGAGTCGGAGTTATGTTATATATAATAAAAAGGCATATTACGATATATCAAGTAGGATAAACTCTATTCTTGAGTTGCATTGCCCTTTAAAGGTTTTTAATTATTTATTTGCATGGAATGGTTTTCTAAAATCTCGATCACCTTCAAGCCATTTGCCTCAGCAATGGCTTTGAAGTTCAGGACCTCCCATCTTTTTTATGTGCAAAGAGGAAATCTCCAGATGTCCCTCACAAAAGTCTGTCGGGGCCAGTCCAAGACTGTTCCTTTGATTCCACCTTCAAATCGCTTCAGCTGCCTCTCTGACTTTGTGGAGAACAGTAACCCTCCTAAAGCACCCATACTCCAAGGTGCTTTTGCTCAAGCTCCCCAACAGCCCTGCGTTTCTAGTAAGAATCATCGTGATGCTCGTCCAAAAGGTTATCAAAACCTGAGGTCGCAATGCTCAAGGTCACCTAGACCCCATACTTCGCCTCAAGGGTCACATTGTTTGCTGTCTATTCCTCGTAGCACTAAAGGTAATCCCAATAGTGGGATTTCCAAACTACAGTAGCACAGAATACCTGGACAGCCAGTCTGGAGAACTAGTCTCAGACTCTGTGAACATCATCCCTATTATTACTCCAATTCCCTTGGTGCAAGCTTCCCATCAGTCAAGCAATTCTAGCCTGCCTCATGAGGTTGCTTGCCTGAAAGAATTTCAAACCTTTAGGCAACAAAACACAAAGTCTCCTAGACCTCATACTTCTCAGGTTCCTCATGGCTTGCTGCCATCCTCTTGCAGTAATGCAGGTAACACAATGAAATTGCTTCCTAGTTCGTGCAACTCAGAAGTCCAGGACAGCCAATTTTTCCAGTCTGGGCTATCTTCTAGAATGCAATTACCTCAGTCGAGGTTGGCTGATGTAGCACATATAGCTATTCCCGTTCTTTCAGCACCTGCACCTTCCCAGGGATCTCTAGTTAGGTCTTATGTTCAGATTCCCCAGAAAGCCAGAGGTGATGCTCCATCAGCCTCTATGTTGTCTCACTTAAGACTTGTGAATAGGTCTCCTCCTTCTTCTGATCAAAGGGTACATGATTCTGCTCCTGTTTCATCGGCCAATGTTCTGTCTCACTCTGGTTCAATTTCCAACCAAGGTCTTGTACATACGTCCCCTCCCCCGTCTCATCGGAGGGTCACTATGTCTAACTAAGGACTTGTTCATAGGTCCCCTCCTCCGTCTCATCGGAGGGACCCTAGGTCTAACCAAGGTCTTGTACATGGGTCCCCTCCCCCGCCTCATCGGAGGGACCCTATGTCTAACCAAGGTCTTGTTCATAGGTCCCCTCCCCCGTCTCATCGGAGGGATCCTAACTGTGCTCCGGCTTCCTCTGCCCATGTTCTGCCTCACTCCAGTTCATTGACTTTCCAAAGACCTACAGTGCACAGGTCTTCTCCTTCATCATTCCAAAGGGTCTCTGATCATCCGTCAACCCCTAATTTGCCTTGCTCTTATTCATCGGGCAAGGCTCCTTCTTATTCATCGGGCAAGGCTCCTGATCTGTCATTGCCGTCTGCTTCTTCGGTCCCTGTTTTGCCCCATACCAATTTGATGTCTCACTTAAGACCTGATCATGGGCCCCATCCTTTGACTCTTCACAGGGCCCCTGATTATGTACCAAATCCATCAGCACCTGTTTTGCCTTGCTCTAGTTCGTCCCGTGAGGCGCCTGCTCTGACTTTGTCATCTGCTTTTACTTCAAGTGGTGGCATTCCTTGTCAGTTGTCATCCTCAACTTCGGATCATCTGAGATCCAACTTCCCTAGCAGTTCTCCTGAGCAGCCTCTTCCATCTGGTGTTTATGTCAATTCTCTTGAGCGACCTCTCCATTCTGGTTTTCATTCCAATGCTCCAGTTGACACTGGCATACCTATTAATCCCTGTTGTCAAAATCCTCTACGAGCTCACACCAGGGTTTTTGGCCAGGTCGCGCCTCTTCGCTGACGCACCTATCTCTTCTAGAGAAAGCGCATTACTTCACAGGCCAATTAGTCCTTCACTTGCTCACTATTCCAAGACTCAAGTGCAACCACCAGCGACCCAGTCATTCTCTCAGATCTTCACATGTTACACCACCAATTTTTGCTTATCGCCACACCTAGGTACATTACATAGGTACATAGCGTTGTGTGGAGATCAACCTCTTTCGCCTGCTGCATTATCCAAAACAAAAACAATTTTTGTCGACCGATTTCTCCCTCAATTTACCAGCAAATGCAAAAAAACTTTTGTTTATGTGATCCACAATTCATATATACTTTGATAATAATTACCGACGAGCTGTTGCTTTGAAGACCGCAAAATGTAGAAAAAAATTAGTAATTCCCGTCTGTTTTCCTTACCGATGCGTCTAGGAACACAAAGCGTTCAACTGATGATCGGTACAGTGGACGAATGGGCAATATGCTAATCTCCCGTGTATTAGCATATGGTAGGTGTACTACACATCGGCACTGTTTTTAATATCGGCACACCGCGTAATATTTGTTTTTGCGCGTGTTGTGAAAAATCGCGCACGTGATGATGCGAGTACCCTTAAACATGTTAAAAACTAAACTGGTCGAAGTTTTGAGGAGAAATAATGGATTAATGCGTAGATCGTCCGCTAGACCGCTACAAGTAAATTTGTGAAATGATGCCAACAAAATTAACATCGCACAAGAAATTTTGAGTTGCGTGCATTGTCAACGAGAGTTGAGGTGGTGCCGGTATAAAAAACACTTCGAACTTGTGAAGCCAAAAAACCATGCGACACCCCTCGCACAATCAATTGCCCCGCCGAGCGAAAAAATAACGCACTACGGCAATGTGATTCTGTATGCTATACACAAACGGTATACTGGCCCTGCTGGTGCCCTCGCCCTTGGACTTGTCTTCGCTAGATCGATATCGCAGAGTCGCAGAGTCTGATATGATGCATATAAATTATATGTCATACAGCAGGCTCTATTCTTGGCTTACCAGCGCGTTTTGAGTGCGTATGGGCTATGGCTCAACAGTGGCGTAAAAAAAATATATACGCGACTGGGCACATCTACTAGTAAATTGGTCCAGTTAACTGGACCATTTACACGCAACATATAGGAAAGTGCGTTAGCATCGACATACCTAGCTGATGCCATCTACCGACAAGAAATCGCGCAGGAAGCTTGCTCTTGAATACGTGCATGAGTATTCAGACGCGTCCGTTTGTGCTCTCGATCCCGGAGTGTTCGCTTCGCCTGCCCATCGATATACGATGCGCCTGCCTCGCTCGCCGCCGCGACGAAACACGTGTTATTCTATGAGAGACCGATCTTCTTTGCGATGGGATCTTATAGCGCGGGGTGGGCGTGCACGCTTCGGGTCCATACTTTGTGTTACGTTTCAGAGTGTGCAGCAACTACTAATTTTTTTCCAGAGAAAAGGAGCTCAAATGTTACGATTCGGATTTCAAAGGACAATACAACAGCATATTTGGTAAGCATAGTAGTTTGACTTTATTAATGGACAACAAATACAGTTTCCGATAGTGTTTTAATCATGAAATAACTCAAATAAGGCGAATGTTTTCCATTGGAGATGGTAATTGACCTATGTGTGTGCGACTGGGCGGCCTGGCCCACATCTACAATGTATTGTAAATGGTCCCGAGGTGATTTACTGCTCACAGACAGTGGTAAAAATCTACGGGACACAATTTGAACTACAAACAGAGAGAAAAGAACAGCATATCTAAAGTAAAAAATTGCATACCTAGATTGAAGCTGATTTTATGATTTATTGTACAAAATTTCATTTTCAAAATGATAAGTCATACTTACAAAAATCGTCATATAAGTTCCATTTCTTTCTCTTCCTGCTCGATGTCCCATCGTAAACAAAGAAAGCCCGCCCGCAACATGCGGAGGCCGCTTATTATTGTCCAAAACAAGCCAACTCGCGATCTGCAAGCATGCCCGCCGTATCCGATTTCGGATACGCCGTGTCAGAATTCGGATACGGTAACACGTGTGGTGTGGGAAGCTTGCGGGAAATACATGACAGTCATCCAGATAGCAGCAACACTTTCGAGAGGGATCACGACTGGGATTTTCTCAGACTTTTTATTTTCCAAAACTGCAGATTTTCCATTTTTTTCGACATTTGAAGAATAATTTGGACCATTTTGGTAAGTTCATATAATACTTGTATCATTTTTAGGGCCAGTCATGATTGATTTTGTTGAATTTAAGATAAGAATTTTGTGTGAAATTTTGACAAACTTTTTTTTGTACTGTCCCACATTGTTCCCGTATAGCGCAGCATTACAATGTAGTGTTGTGTGGCCTGGCCCAGTTTCAAAATGACGAACATCGGATGGATCTCTCCGCCAGGAGTTCCGGCGCCTGGTAAGGCTAGGCAGCGACCCGCTGGCTAGCGCCGCGCTGTCAATTTGTAAAGTACAGCAAAATTACGACAACGTCGGCCACTATATCATTCCAATGTACCATATCAACAAATATGACTTTATGTAACTTACCTAAATTAAACCTTAGTCTTCAACTGGCTCCTTTTTCTTTTGAAATTCGAAACTCTTCGACTTCGTTCACAACGGCACAACACAACGATAACAACCGTACGTACCGGCGCCGGTGACGTGACTCGACTCAGAGGGCGCTCTTCGAAAAATTAAATTAGAAGTGTACGATTCCAACTCCAAGGAACAAATCGAGCATCTACATTCGTAAAAATGGACGTCCAGAAGATATTAAGAGGAGCGAGCAGGTATGATTGAAGGATTATCCATTTAAATCGATTAATTTTAATGTATAGATCTCTACAATGCACACATTTGAAGCCTAAATTCAGGTCGGAAGTAAGGGAGCTAAACTAACTCAGGCAGTCAGGGGTCCCAGTCCCACATGTGACAGTTTGTGTTGTAATATGATATATTTAGATACATCTGTCGTTTTTAGTAGTTTAGAATGTTAGGGCATTTTTTACACTAATTGTACTTCATTGTCGACTCTTTTTTAAGAAAGGGTTGACCACGTAGTATTGTACAGTGCGTGTAAAAGAGGCCCTGAAAACGATAGATTTCATAAAGACATAATGTGAGAGCAAGCGTGAATTGACGGATAAGAAATGTCTTTTGAATTTGAGTTTTGTATTAAAGCTACTCAGACAATGCAATGTCGTGACTCGTGTCATATCCACATCTATTAAAGACATCCATGTAAAGTGTCTAACTCCACGAAAATTACTTGGAGCTTCCTCAGTTCTCTTCTGCCGTGTTGTTTACAGTTTAGTTTATGGTAAGAGAAGAATAAAATGGGGTTAGATTTTTTCAAATGTCCCTTCAGTATGAAGATAATTTATTAATTATCATTGAAAATCGTTTCAAAAGCGTTAGCCAACGTCAATGCTGTTGGAGAAACGTACAATTGTTGTTAGTTGAACACGCGCCACGCGATAATGAACTCTGGCTCTTCGGAATCCCCATTACATGTGTGATGTGGCCCATGTGGGTAAACCTATCGTAGTTTAACCACATACCATATCTACATCAAAACGGGGTGGTCATGTTCCCTTCGGTTAATACTGGGATAAATAAAGTGCCCACACAATTCATTTTAAATCCTTAAAGACTTCATTAAAGCGTCAATTTTGATATACTTACTACTTTTCTGGCTATGAATCCGGCCAATAATTCCTGTTAATTTGCCATGCTATTATGTGCCTCAGTCGCGCCAGTCGGGTGATACATCGCACAATGTTCTTGCAGTGCGCGCGATGGCTGGTGCCACATCTACAAAGTAAATGTTCACTCAGGTGAACACATTTACACGCAATATATGCAAATGCGCGGAGAATAACAATACCAGCCATTCGTACACCTGTTGCCGGTTCAATCAGTTGACCGGCGTGTTTTTAGGATGCATCCGTAAGGAAAACGGACGGGAAATAATCATTTTATTTCTACATTTTGCGGTCAATCAAAAACAAAAAGTCGGTAATTATTATCAAAGTATATGAATTGTGGATCACATAACGAAAGTTTTTTTGCATTTGCTGGTAAATTGAGGGAGAAATCAGCCGACAAAAAAAATTGTTCCGTTGGATAGTGCAGCGGGCGGAAGAGGTTGATCTCCGCACAACCCTACTTGTAATGAACCTATGTGTGGGCGGTGCCATGAATGAAAAGTTAGTCCTTTGAAAAAGTGTATTTCAAAATGTTCTTAAATGTGAATAAAAATTCCTTAAGACTAATTTTCGGATAACATTCAATAAATATCTCTTGAAATATTGTGATGAATAAAACGAAAGAGACATAAAATTAAATAACACGTTTTACACCTTTGCAGTTTTAAACAGTTATTGATGAGCCTAATTTGTGCTGGCTGCATGCATTCACATAGGGAATGCCATTTGTCACGTGTAAAGTGATTGCAGGTAGACGGGATCTGGTCATACGAAAATTCCTGCGCGAATTCCCAGGTTCACCATGGACAACAAGTCGCCAAATTTTTAGCAAGCAGATCTACAAAAATCTGCCCAAATGTAGCGAAACCTTCGGGCGGCACGACATTCGAGCATGCAGCACGACGGTCGTTGTGGCTGAGCCCCCGCAGCGCTAATCTGTACCGTCTGTATACACGTGTGCGGAATCGTCAAACGGACTATTATTATGCAACAAATCTACGGCAGGCCATCAGTATTCAGTGATAAAATAGAACCTCAATATTCGTTTTTTCACCTAGGGAGAAAGTAGGACATTTTCTTTCAAACTTTCACAAATCTTCTAATTGTATTTTTACAATGATATTGATATAGGATTGAAGTCTCAAATGTAATTTTGTTGCAATATCTGACACTTACACGGATCCCATTTTAAAGGGACAGACCCTCTTTTGCAAGCCAAATTTTTTCCTAGAAGTTGCGAGGTTTATTGTCTTATATGAAAGGAAAATGTCAATTTAAATAAGCATGCCTTGAAAAAATTAAGGGCTTGAAATCTCTTTTTCGTGGAGAACTAAACTAATAAACCGTCGTCCAATTCATTTTTATCTTATTTGTGTCATTATACGTGTATTCATCCGGTGATAAAGTTGCCACAAACGGATTCAACGGAGTACTAATCGCTATGCGTGGATGACCCCTACGTGACCCGCTGCATAAATAACAACGGCATAAGCGGATACTAAAAACAAAATAACAAAAAAAACAACCTCGCTTAAACTGACTACATGTAATTACAATATTCTTCATTTTTTAGATCTTTTCCGTGCAAACCTTTACAAATGTCGGCTTCACAATACCTATACCAGAATATGTACAATAGTTTATGTAAATTAATATTATGCTAAATCCAGTTTAAACTCCTTTTATTTGACCGATATATAGTTGACTGAGGGACGCATTTCGTTTTTCATTCGTAGAATCCAAATTACAGGGCTGTTCGATCTGATTTTTTTTCTGTGTGTTATACATTCATATACCCCCATCCGTCAACTGGAAACTGTTCAGTCGTTTTGTAAAAGAGAACTGTCCCTTTAAAGTACATGGTCCAGTCAGCTGGGACCATTTATGATTTACATGCAATTACGCTACTACGCTGGTGATAAGCATACCGCCCACTTCTTGTACACTGTACCGTTCAGCAAGTTGAACGCTGTGTTACTTTTAAGACGCATCCATTAAAAATGTTTAGATATATATTTATGACATTGTTATACAAATATAATAATAATATATATTATGTTTAGAACAGAGGGGGGTGGATGTTATGTTTGTGAAAACTTGCTGTTTGTACAACATTCCCAACAATCATGACAATCGGTAATTTCAAAAGAAACAAAATTGAATATGGAAATTGTGTATTCGTAGTATTTCGTACACATCAAAAGTGTTTGCAGCACCATTCTCTACCATAGGGATTTAACTAACCAGTTACCAGAACAGCTGCTGTTTTCATATTTATCCCTACTTACCCAGGTGATTGCTGCACAACAAAGTTGTTCATATTTTAATTTGGACCAAGGACGTGCCCACAGCATGTACAAGAAAACAAAGATTGGATATTCCTTTGCGATTGTAGCCAGGAAAACATAGATACTGTTCTTTTATTCATGCCCTAGGTACGTCTTAGTAGAGAATGCCATGGGGGTCCACTAGCCAGGCCATTGTGTACATTGCCTTCATACATGTACAGTGCTGGAAGCATTGATAATGTGCAAGTTAATTTCAGATGCGAGTTCCCTTGTTAGATGAGGTTCCCCTGTATTTTTAGGGCTCCCATCCTAACTTTTTGTTCAGGTAGCCAAACAAATCAGACACAATCCCCACCTTAGACAATGTTTAGTACTACATTGAATGGCCAATACAAGAGTTTTTTTCTGGTGACCATTGGCACCCGGGACACCTTGAAGGGCAAGCCCCAATTATGTGTTTTAACAGTTGTTATTACATTCTTTCAATCCCTTCTCATAGTGACAGTGTTGACGAGTGCATCGTATGGATCAACGCTGCGCAAGCTTCTTCTCTACTCGTTCTTCCTCATTTACCATCCCCATCTTCCTCTACTTCTTCCTCAAGAACACTGTACTTGATGGTGAGTCAGTTTGTAGAGGGATTGTTAATTGTCTTCCGAGTCCCGTAGCGTCTGAAGCGTCCAAGCTATAGTGGAACACAAGTTCTATTAACAAGGTACCTGATATAGCGCTGAAGATAATTTTTACAGGTCCAGGTTTTATGGCACCCTGCAAGGTCAAGAGGGGAGGGTTTTCTTAACCTACTGGGATCACTGTGACCCCAGTGATATGCTGCTGGACTTGAACTTGTAGTTAGGAAAGGTTAGACTGTACTACAGTAGTATTTAGAAGAACATCACAATACATGTGAGATTGATGAAAATGTAAAAGAAACAAATTTCCCTTTAAAAAAATGCTCCTTAGGAGAGATTAATTGCTATTGGGTCTACTGGCCATCATTGCGTATTGTTACAATTTTTATATTCTTGTTTGCAGACATCAATTCGAAACTACTTTTCTGCTAAATAAAACAAAAAATGTTATGACAATGTACCCAAGTATGAAAAACAGGGGAACTCCATACAATTCGTCCATTTACATTTGTTTAAGAATAACTTGCAGAGTTACCTTCCCCCTTACAAATATGTATGTTTTATTTATCTTTCGATATTTTTCATAGGTTATGAAATATGTTAAATTATTCGCTTGATCAATCTTGGTGCATAGTGACTACCTAATGGTAAACAAGAAAAGTGGCCACCTGTAGGTCCCAATACAAAATTTTCCTGCAAGGGGATCACATTGTTGGCCATAATAATCTATAGGCAGTTTGACCGACTAGAGACAGGTGTGATCGTTAATACAGGTTTAAACTGTGCAAGGATTTCAACTAACATTTGTTATATTTTCTCTTTCTTCTTTTTATTTGTATTTGAATACAGGCACAGTTCGAGGTTAAGCAACACAAAGCGAGTATGTGGGCAGAGCGTTTGGTGCGGTTGCAGCCGTGCATGATCATACTGGGACTCTTCATATACAGTGCATTCACTTGATGGAGGAGAGTGTACCACAAGCAAAAATAGATTAAAAAAAACCTGACAAAGAATACAAACAAAAACTCATGAGTAGCTGTTGGAGGGTCATATAGGCCTGGATTATGCCCTGGTCTTTATTTCGTTCTATTGACATTGACGAGGAGTTGATGAGTATTGGACAATGAAATTGAGGATTGACATTGTTTGTTTTTCTTCGCAATTATAGTCGGGCTTAATTGTACCTTCATATATAATACCTTATCTCGTTTGTTCAATTGATCTATGTTTGCAAGTCCCTTAATAATAAGAAGGATATGTTCGAATGTCTTTGTTCAGTTCAGAAGTTCTGGAAACTGATTGTACTTCTTATATCTCAAAATGGAATGTGCAATATACCATATACTTATGTGCTTGTAATTGAATAATAACAAGCCGTCTTAGGCATGAATTTTAGGTTGCCTCCAACAAAATTTCTATTTTTTATATATTATATATCAAAGTCTATTTACAAAGAGAATGCTAAGGATATCAAACCTCTCACTCAAAATTGCCAAACAAAATATTGTCGGTTGAGAAAGAGAAAAGCGCAAAGTAACTTTTTGTACTTAGGAGATGGAGCCTTGTAGATACCAAATTTATCTCTCTCTTATGTCCGGCAAATATTCCCAGATTTATTGTTATCTCACAACATTTGGCATCACATAGAATAGACTCCAACCTACAAAACGATATGCAGTACTGAATTCAAGCTAACAAATCAACTTAATGCCCCTACTTACTCTCGTCCGACAGTTGTTGAGGTG